>JACEEZ010006982.1:185000-205000 GCA_016584305.1 Chionoecetes opilio | reverse complement strand
CTCCTCAACTATAACCTACTTGGTTATTTGGTTATATACAATGTTTTACAGAATCAGGCTTCTATACAATATACATATAGAAGAAAATCGTTCTTAATATTATACTTGTGTGTTTTAAATGCAGTGGAATAAGCCCATATTTTTCTTTCAAGTTGACCAACTTTTCACCAAATTGTGAGTTAAAACTGCCAGCGACCCACTGGCATTTCGGAGTTGCAGTTCTCTCTAATTAGCAATCGATGATCAATGGTCGTCAGTGTTTCGGTCTGAGAGAGAGAGAAAGAGAGAGAGAGAGAGAGAGAGAGAGAGAGAGAGAGAGAGAGAGAGAGAGAGAGAGAGAGAGAGAGAGAGAGAGAGAGAGAGAGAGAGAGAGAGAGAGAGAGAGAGAGAGAGAGAGAGAGCCAGAGTCAGAGCCAGAGACAAACAAAACAAAAAAACAATGGGGAGAACAAATATAGGGATTTATTTTGTTGCAAGAAATACTTAAAGATTCAAAGACAAAATATGGAAGAAATGTGATAACGGAAAATAACTCATTTTTCTCGCGAAATGAAAGGACTCCAGTCTTCTGAAGGAATATGAGGAGAGGTGCAGAGACATGGCGGTGGGTGCAGGATTCAATGAAAGAGATATACACGGAGGGCAGGGAGAGAAGTAAGATTATTATAGTTATGATAAAAGATGTATAAATCAATAACAAATAAGGAACTGTGCAGGAGGAGTGGGGTTGCTAATTGCTTGAATTATAAACATGTATTTTTTTTAACCCCTTGAGACCCAGAGCGTAATTTTTATTGTAATTTGGCCACCATTAGACGATTTTTAGTGAATATAAGGAATATTTTATAGATATGACCTGTTAAGTATTTTTTTCCACTAACTAATTTGGTATATTCAGTTACTTTTCGTAATTTTATGGCTCGACAACATACGATTTCTTATAGCAAAGGAAAGATCTGGGCGTGAAGAGTTTAAGAAGGATTTGTTTGAAGTTGTTAATACAGTTTTATCCCCACGTGATACAATACTTGGGGGTGCGTGAGTGTGTGTGTGTGTGTGTGTGACCTCCTGTCCTTTAGGTTACCATGTAAGTGGTCGCTGCAGGGGCACTGACGCGCGGGGGCCTTGCCGTGTTGTGCCAATCATAGCGCCACATTAGCCATCTGGGAGCAGGAACGCGCTTTTCAATAGCCTGCTTTTTTTTTCCTTTCTATTTTTTCACCTCCATTGGGTCCTGCTTTGGGCTGCTGAGGCTCCAGTGTGGCACAAATTAATTTATGATCCGCCATAACCATTAATTTTACCGCAAAGTCAGCCCTGTGGCCAGCCTGCTAATTATGACGTGTGGAGGGATTCTGGGCCCGCCATCACGACTGTTCATTACACCACACAATGAGGCATCCATTTCATATAGGTATAATACTTGTGTATATATATATATTTCTTTTTCTCTTTCTCTCTCTCTCTCTTTCTCTTTCTCTTTCTCTTTCTCTCTCTCTCTCTCTCTCTCTCTCTCTCTCTCTCTCTCCTCTCTCTCTCTCTCTCTCTTATTATTATATATATTACTATTATCTATTATCTCTATATATATTATATTATACTGACGACCGAGAGAGCGATCGAGCAGAGTGAGATTGACGAGTGCATAGATGATAGAGAGAGATGAGAGAATGAAGATATGAAGAGTAGATAAGAGAGAGAGAGAGAGAGAGAGAGAGAAGAGAGAGAGACAGAAAGAGAAAGAGAAAGAGAAATAGTGTGTATGTGTGTGTGTAATTATCACGGTCTTGTCCACGCGAGCCGGACTCGCGATCGCCAGTTTAACCCTCCAGGAGAGAGCTTGGAGGTCGTATGACCAATCTATGGGTAATGCTGGAACTTCGCCACCACACATACACATATTGCCTTTCTCAGGGGGACAGTAACCCCCGAATTTGAATAATTGAAAATTAAAATAACCAGGGAACGAGCAGGGCCGGGAATCAAACACCCAATCCACAGAATGGCGCGCTGCGCTCTAAACCACCAAGCCACTCTTATTACCGATCTTTGGGCAATGCTAGGACCTCACACACCCCCATCCCCTTGCTCAAGGGGGACAGTAACCGCCCGAATTCGTCAGGGAAAAATCCCCGGGAGCGCGAGGATTCGAACCGCCTACCCACAGAATGGGAGACCAGCACGTTATCAACCTGACCATCCCGCGGTGTGTGTGTGTGTGTGTGTGTGTGTGTGTGTGTGTGTGTGTGTGTGTGTGTGTGTGTGTGTGTTAAGGGCCAGGGGAGTCACACCAGAACAATCATTGGTCAGCTATTACAAAGGCATGGGTGTGGCTTCCTTCATTAAGGTCATTTGTTGCATAAATGACCTCATATGTATCACTTGTGTCGGCAGGACGTGACGCCACACGGGCAGACATTAGCTGATGCAGTCACCGATAAGGTTGAGGGAGTGACACGCGTATCGTATCTCTGCTCGCCATCGTGCTCGTCTGTCTATACGAACATACACAGGCCTCAGTTTGCAGGCTTATTCAGATATCCACAATTACTTAGCATCGTGTATAGGCCTATCATGACAAGTTTCTTCATAGAATCTTTCTTTCTCTTAAGTTTTTCCGCACCCCCTATGTACGCCTCAACCCTCCCACCTCCCCTTCCCCAGTGACTCATCCTTGGCGTCAATATCTCTCACACTTTTATGCGAGTCTGAGTACAAATGCAAACTCCTGTCCCCTTGCGATCACCTCTCCGGGAACCTCCACAACCACACGCTTAAGGATTCACAAGGACCTCCTCTCCTACACCGGACACCAATCACCATAATTTAATTATCATTTCATATCTTGTGGCTGCTAGGGGTGCTTTGTGAGGTGTTGAGGAGGTGAGGGTGTGAGTTATCGAGGTTGGTTTTAGTGTCCTGCGTCAGATGATGTGCAGTGAGGGATGCATGAGGCGAAAATGGTGATGTTGGAGTCTTAGGATGAGGCGGCAAGGTGTGAAGTCACTGTTGCTGTGAGAGGCAAGGGCTACGGGTGGGGCATAACGTGTGGGGGGTGGGGGGTTAAGGGCGCTGGTGTCATGGATGTTTGGCAATCTTAGGTGGACGTTGTGATGACGGGGCCGAGATCGGTTAATGAGTCTGTCTGCCGTCGCCTGTCAGAGAGGATTGATACGTGAAAATATAAGGATGTGTTTACAGGCTGGAGGAAACGTCAAGGGTGTCTTTGTCATTAAGTTCAATGATCCGGGTTGTTCGTGCTGGCGGAAGATGCAGACGCTCGGAATGTTGATTGATTTTGAAGCCGTGGGCTCTTGTTGACGCTACATCCGCCTATCCTTTCCTGTATGTATGTGTGTGTGTGTGTGTGTGCGTGTGCGTGTGCGTGTGCGTGTGCGTGGCGTGTGCGTGTGCGTGTGCGTGCGTGCGTGCGTGCGTGCGTGCGTGCGTGCGTGCGTGCGTGCGTGCGTGCGTGCGTGCGTGCGTGCGTGTACCTTATTTCTTTGTACACTTCTTACCGTTTGTAGTTCTGTATGTTCTTGGTGCCGTGAGCTCACTCAGGACCTTGTAATTGCTGTTCAATATTCCCTTCGATCACTATTCTTATACTGTTGGGGCAGGAATACACACAACTCCAGTTCTGATATATTATTCACAGTTAGACTAGCGTACACAAGGACGTACAATGAGCACAGACACGAAATATGACTGGTATGGGCTAAGGTCAACTCCTCACTCTCTCCCAGCCGTCTCGTGGCTACCAACAACACTTTGGTCAAGCCGGTATAATAGGAAAAATATTAGAGACACATGTGGCGTGCCGCTGTAGTACAAAGGGATTTAAGCTTAAGGTGCTAAGAGAGAGAGAGAGAGTAATTGGAGAGTAAATTAGAGACATATTCGCTAGGGACTTGAGACCTGACATACAGCTGATAGTCGGTCTAGTTCAAAGAATATTGGAAGGAAGGTGCGAAGAGAAGAAATGCGAGAGAGGAATTAGGAGGCATATACGAGAGAGAGAGTAATTGGATACATGGGAGAGAGAGAAGTAATTGGAGACAGTACATGCGTGCGTACGTGCGTGCGTGCGTGCGTATATATGTGTGTGGAGGTCAGGCAGTACAAGATGGTTTGTACCTAGGGCGTTGCAAGATATTTGCTCAGTGGGTTTTATGCCCTCGAATTGACAAGTGCTTTGCAAACGGTGTTTCATTATGCATATGATGGTCTACAAGACTCATGTTTAGTAGCTGTGTCTAGATCGTCTCACTTTACTGCACAAAAAGTTTCATTGAATTAATAATGTTGATCATTAGTCAGCCTAAACTCTGGACAAGCAATACAAGGAAGGGAACACCACCCGGCGCCTCACAATGACAAGATGCTCTGCTTGTCTCTCCTCAGGCGCCTTACCTCCTCCGTGCACTCGCCTCGCCCGAATCTTCACCCTCTGCCAGTAGTAAATGAAGCCACCTCTGTTTACCGTCGCAGAATTAGGGTAATTAAGCTGTGGCCATGAGGGACACGCAATTTTCCTCCCGTAATTACGCTCTGCTTCTTGATTAAACGCCAGGATAGAAAATGGGATTTGAGATGTGCTCTGATGCACGGGAGACTAATATATACTCTCTCCTGGACCAAGAAAATAGTAATACTACTACTACTTCTAATAACAGTAACGAGAATAGTAAATACTATAATAATAATAACAACAATAATAATAATAATAGTTAATAATGATAATATTAGCACCAATATTATTAATGATAATGATGATAATAACAGAGCTACTATATGCTACATACTACTAGGGCTAGTATGTAGCTTACTAGGGCTACTCTTCCATAATGAACTATGAGGCAAACCTTTACTACAAAATCAAGACTGAGGATGTTTGGAATGCGGGCGAAAGCTAAGATTGCTGTGACATATTCAAGAAAGTTTATTTCTTAGGGAAAATGTTGTACGCCAGGAGAGATAAATAACATATATTTCATCATAACGTAGTTTGTTTGTTTATATTTGAAGATAGAGTAATAAGTCAAATAAGATAGACTATATTTTTTATGTTAAAGGGGAAAGTAACAACTGTGTCAGCGGATTCCACCCTGAGCGGGGCTTGATCTGCCGACCTCCTGAATAGCAGGCGGAGACAATACATCCGATCAGACCACTCAGGCTGTGTGTGTTTGTGTGTGTGTATGTGTGTATGTGTGCGTGCGTGCGTGCGTGCGTGCGTGCGTGCGTGCGTGCGTGCGTGCGTGCGTGCCCTGCGTGCGTGCGTGCGTGCGTGCGTGCGTGGCGTGCCCTGCGTGCGTGCGTGCGTGCGTGCGTGCGTGCGTGCGTGCGTGCGTGCGTGCGTGCGTGCGTGCGTGCGTGTGTGCGTGTGTGTGTGTGTGTGTGTATTCATCTAGTTCTAGTTGTATTCATCTAGTTGTATTTTACAGGGCCTGAGCAACGCTCGTATGGCCCCGTCTCCATATCAACATTTATTTATCATTCTTCCTTAGTGCTTAGTGTTGGCCGAAGCCACCACCCCGGGAGGCGGGTCACAAACCCCCGGCTGACACCCGGTACCCATTCACTGCTGGGTAGACAGGGGCTCGGGTTTTAAGAAGACCGCCCGTCTGTCTTCGCTCCGCCCGGGGATCGAACACGAGACTTCTCGGATGTGAGCCGAGCGTGCTAAGTGAGCGTGTGTGTGTGTGTGTGTGTGTGTGTGTGTGTGTGTGTGTGTGTGTGTGTGTGTGTGTGTGTGTCTGTCTGTGTCTGTGCGTGTGTGTGTGTGTGTGTGTGTGTGGGTGTGTGTGTGTGTGTGTAAAGCAGTATGCTCCTGTTACCCTATATCTTGCTATTTCATTCTTCAATATCATTTCTTTGTCTATGATAATGGACTTTGCTGTTGGTAATAGGGAGAGCACATCGGCTTACATATTCATTTACACATGTAATAAGCGTGACTCATTTGTCCCTTTATTGAGTCTTTCACTACTGCTGCTGTCAATTGCAACCCAATACTGCTGCTGGAGGTGTTACAAGGGGAGCTATATAGTGTTGCTAGTGCTCCTCCTCCTCCTGCTACTGCTGCTGCCAATACGTGCAATGCTACTTCACTACAACTGCTGCTACCATATACTACTACTACTACTACTACTACTACTACTACTACTACTACTACTACTACTACTACTACTACTACTACTACTACTACTACTACTACTACTACTACTACTAGTATTACTACTACTACTACTACTACTACTACTACTACTATTTATACTACTACTACTACTTCTACTACTACTACTACTACTGGTACAATTATTATTACTTTTGATAGTGATGATGATAATGATGATAAATAGCATAGAAGTAATAGTCAATCAGTAATATAATTTTACTATTATCATTATCATTATCAATTATTATTTTTTCGTCATTATCATTATATGAACTAGTAATAGTAATGATGCTTTGCGGTAATATTACAACATATATCACTTAGGACCACCACCACCACCACCACCACCACCACCACCACTTAAATTTCAATTTTCAAAATATATATATAATTTTTTTTTTTACATTCGTCACAAGTAAACATCTGTCGTGAAAAACATCAATAATCAAGGGAGAAATAAAATGAGACGAATGAAATGAAAGAAGATGAAAAGGGAGGGAAGACAGAAAGAATACACGAATCCAGTGATCGATAAGCGAGTGTTGTCCTTGACGCAATATCAGCCCCGCAATCGTTGGCGTGTGAGTCCCGATGATTACTGAGGCATCACCACCCTCCTCGCGGCCCCAGTGAGCGAGCGACCAGCCTGTTCATTGGTAGTCTGCGGGAGGTGGAAGGCATGGCAAACGAGGGGAAGAGAGGGAGAGGGGAAGAGGGGGAGACACAAAGACCTACAGTACCAAATCGTTCATCACCCCCATCGTCAGCCCGTCAGCCCGAGAGACATACGTTCTGCTCGCACGCCCATGCAGGACTTACTGACGCCGCCCAACACTAAGTCCTGGAGACGTATGGGCGTGGACAGGTGTACATGAATTACCCTGTGATTGCAATAACTGTCTTGATACCCTTAGAAAACAAGGACATTCTCGTTATATGGCTTTTTAAAATGGACTGTTTCTTGTCTAAGGCGTCAAGTAGTGAATTAAAGAGTACTAAAAAATAAAAGAAGAATAAATACGTCAGCCTGTGTAGGAGTGTGTGTACCAACGCCTTTAGAATTAGGTTAAGCTAGGTTAGGTTAGGATAGGGTAGGGTAGGGTACTAATTCTAAGGGCTTTGAAGTGTACAGGCTGACGTCCGTGTTGGCATAGGTTATCGATATTCGTAGTAGTTAAAAAGATAATCGCAATAATCGAGGGACACAGTTATTGCTTCCTTCATTGGTTATTCATGTTCGGTAATTACTGGTCTGGACGCTTCATGTGCTGAATTATGTAACGTGGAGGTGATGGAGGGAGGGAGTGAGGCCAATTATGTAGGCTGTGTGTGTGTGTGGTGCGCGTGTGCGTGTGCGTGTGTGTGCGCGTGCGTGTGTGTGTGTGTGTGTTGTGTGTGTGTGTGTGTGTGTGTGTGTGTGTGTGTGTGTGTTTTATTAGTGGTTGTACTTGTTATTTGTTATTCTTAGGCGTTCCTATCTTTGTTTGTTGGGTGTTGTTGCTTAATATTATTGTTATTGTTGTTGTTATTGGTGGTGGTGATACTGCTGATGATGATGCTGATACATATATTGTTACGTGGCCAAGTATCCTTTCTTACCCTTACCTCTCACACATGCAGCTTCCCACCATTCCACTTTTTAATGTCACTTTCTCCTTCCTTCCCTCTTCATTGACGCTTCACCTAAACCCTTAACAACGCTGTGATACTTAGTCAAACACCAAGACATCTAAGCACCTAAAAAAACATCTAAGACTAAACACACACACACAAAAGATAGAAATAGGTAAATAAAATAAAAATCGGCGAAGGACAGGGCGAAATTTAATTTTTTCTCCCTAAAGTAAAATAATAATGGCATTAACTCACATGTAATAAATCCCTTCTATACACGTGTAAGCAAAATATAATGATCATTAGACTAGAGGCGGCGGTGAAATAAAATGTATTACTTTGTAGTCAATTGTACGAAAACTCTGATCCAGGTGTAGAAAGAAAAAGTCAAATCCTGAATCCATTTCCTGATGCAATTATCGCTGTTGAATAAAGAGTAAATGCATTAAAACAAGACATACGAAAAGAAAGAGAGAAAAATATACCAATAGCGACCAAAAAACAAAGCAATTTGGTAACCCTTTTGTGCCTGTAACTTGCATCTAAATCGAGTGTTCAAAAGGTTGTGTTATATTTTGATAAATAAATAAGCAGCTTTGCATAGAAACATTAGTATTATACATTTAGGGCTGGACGGTCCTATGAAAGGCACTCCATGTAATGTATAGTTATTTAGAGCAGTGTATGTGTGTGTGTGTGTGTGTGTGTGTGTGTGTGTGTGTGCGTGTGTGTGTGTGTGTGTGTGTATGTGTGTGTGTGTGTGTTATGTAGAGGTTATGGGGAAGCATAGGTTCAATACGCTGGCACTTTTGCAACATTCTACGTCGTTACTTTATTTTCCTGAGCTTTGTTAGTATTGCCATGCCTTGTAGTTTTCATCAAGGATACACACACAGCGCTCGTGACCCCGGCCTTTGTTTGTATTGAATGTTTGCATCTGGTGATATTGTAACGAGAGAGAGAGAGAGAGAGAGAGAGAGAGAGAGAGAGAGAGAGAGAGAGAGAGAGAGAGAGAGAGAGAGAGAGAGAGAGAGAGAGAGAGAGAGAGAAAGAGAGAGAGAAAGAGAAAGAGAAAGAGAAAGAGAGAGAGAGATAGATAGATAGATAGATAGATAGAGAGAGAAAAGATCGCAGATGTGAAATAGGAAAGGAACATATGAATGAATACATTGGTATCAAAAGACGGGGTGGAAATGTAAATTTGAAGTTTACTGACAGATATTAAGTTATTTTTTTCCCTGAGTTGTGAATACTGCTGCACACACACAAAAATATGAAATAAACTAAAGCATCGTGAATGAATCTTTGAATGAAGAGGAGAAGCAAACCATGCGTCAAATGTTTGCAAAAAAATATTTGGTGATAGATTACTAAATTTCGTGAAAAGAATATACATTATTTTTCTGAAATGAGGTTATTGGTTCATCAGTATTCATTATGATCTGATATTACACTTTTTTAGGGACGGAATTGTTATTTTTTTGCATCGTTGCTAACAAAACAAAACAAAAAAAAAAAAATTCAAAACAAGAAGTCTGGATAACGAACAAAACAAGTGTATAATTTTTATGTACATGCAGATAGGGTTTTTTTTTTTTTACCATTTTTAGTGAATCCCTCGACCATGGTGATTCTATTGATAAATGTCCAGCATATACACAGGATTCTTATGAAATGTGTGAAAAAACTCTTTATCAGACTTCAAAGTAAATGTTAAGGTGCTAGGAAACATTGAGGCAAATTTGTAAGTGATATGGAGGGTGAATATTAATGGGGCGTGAAACTGTGCCGGGACTTTTGTAAATTGATACATTTTTATCAGATCTTCGAAAAATGTAAATGAAATAGTTTTCTTCTGTGAGAGTGACACTAAAGAATTATATTTGCAGACCGTCAAGCTCCCTCTGTCATACACTATAGTAATGCTCACAGTCTTCTCACTATATATACTGTATAACGCGAGTCATTATTTGTCTGGTATTTTTAGAGGCACAATTTAGCTCCTTGTGATCTATAATTAGAAACACAAATTCAGATATGAACTGCAAGTATATTTTTTCACTCATCATATAGTTGAAGCAAAATTAGTGTTTGATGACCCCAGCAGAGGGAAAAAATAGAATAGCTTAATTTGTCTTTAAAAACAATAGCGTGGGTAGACTACAACGCTATATTTAGAAAACTTTAATGATTATGCACTAGAAATATGCAGCTTGCATGACCAGGCTACTGCGGCGGTCATGCACTGCTGTTGTATATTCAATAGTGTGCAAGACACCCGGTGCCGTGTGGGCAAGTGTCTGTTTACGAGGGAACGTCTGTTTACTAACAAAGGGGGAAAAAAACGGGGATATTTACTTGTTGATCAACAAAGCGGGACCGCTTGTCACAGTGTACCGTGTGTACATCTTGTCGCTTGTGACGAACTGTCCGCTAAAGTAGGGGAGGGTATACTGTTTTTATTCTTTCACTAGCCGCAAAGCCGCCCTCCGGGCGGACTTTTTGGCTAGCTCCTGCGGAGGGCTATTGGTGGGCCCTCGGCCCACCACCGTGTTTGGTGGGCCGATGGACTCTCCAGATAGCCCCTTCTAACTTTCCTGAAATCATGGATGTAGAAATGTATGTATTCCCCCCACCCATTCACTCACCCATTACCCATCATCCCCCACCCATTCACTCACCCATTACCCATCACCCCCCACCCATTCACTCACCCATTACCCATCACCCCCCACCTATTCACTCACCCATTACCCATCACCCCCCACCCATTCACTCACCCATTACCCATCACCACACATCCATTCACTCACCCATTACCCATCACCCCCACCCATTCACTCACCCATTACCCATCACCCCCCACCCATTCACTCACCCATTACCCATCACCACACACCCATTCACTCACCCATTACCCATCACCCCCCACCTATTCCCTCACCCATCACCCATCACCCCCAACCCATCAACCCCAACCCATTCACTCAACCATCACCCCACACCCATTACCCATCACCCCACCCATTCACTCACCCATTACCCATCACTCTACATCAAGGCTTCCTCAATTCTCGCAACCCACTTTTGTTTTCACAATTCTCGCTAATAGGCTGCTAAAAAAAAAAAAAAAAAATGTGATCGGATCATCTCATAAGTGGGCTTATGACCTTCCCCTGGTCAACCTGATTCCAAAAATGTACCATATGAGGTGTTTGCGCCACGGGGGGCGGAACCTATACCACACACACACACAGACAGACAGACAGACAGACAGACACACTTTCGCTTATATTATTATATAGATAGATATAGATAGGAAAAACATTCATGAATCGAATAATGCGCTCTGCTTTTGTAGTACTGATGTGAAGGACCATTAAATAGCCTTTATGCAATGAATCATGAGTAAATTTACGGAATACAGCATCTTGCGGTAAGAAAACACTATTTTGATGTGTACCAGATGCATATGATGCCTGTTTGGGGCAGATTGCATTCTTGAAACGGGTGTTTAGGCCGGGTCCCATCTCCTGCTCACAAGATATTTCTGTACGTAATTGGATGCCTCCTATATCATATATGCTCAAAACCCTACCGTAGATAACAATAGTTGCCAGAGGCAATATTGTCGCCAGCCGCCATATATTACGAACTAGCCGCAAAGCCGCCCTCCGGGCGGACTTTTTGGCTAGCTCCTGCGGAGGGCTATTGGTGGGCCTTCGGCCCACCACCTGTGTTTGGTGGGCCTTCGGCCCACCAAACATGGACTCTCCAGATAGCCCCTTCTAACTTTCCTGAAATCATGGATGTAGAAATGTATGTATTCCCCCCACCCATTCACTCACCCATTACCCATCACCCCCCACCCATTCACTCACCCATTACCCATCACCCCCCACCCATTCACTCACCCATTACCCATCACCCCCCACCTATTCCCTCACCCATCACCCATCATCCCCAACCCATCACCCCCCACCCATTCACTCACCCATCACCCCACACCCATTACCCATCACCCCACCCATTCACTCACCCATTACCCATCACCCTACATCAAGGTTTTCTCAATTCTCGCAACCCACTTTTTTTTCATAATTATCGCTAATAGGCTGCTAAAAAAAAAGAAGAAAAAAAGTGATCGAATCATCTCATCATTGGGCTTAAAACCTTCCCCTGGTCAACCCGATTCCAAAAATGTGCCATATGAGGTGATTGCGCCAAGGGGGGCGGAACCTATACCAGACACACACACACACACACACACACACACACACACACACACACACACACACACAGACAGACAGACAGACACACTTTCGCTTATATTATTATAGATTACCCATCACCCCCCACCTATTCCCTCACCCATCACCCATCACCCCCAACCCATCACCCCCCACCCATTCACTCACCCATCACCCCACACCCATTACCCATCACCCCACCCATTCACTCACCCATTACCCATCACCCTACATCAAGGTTTCCTCAATTCTCGCAACCCACTTTTTTTCTTCACAATTATCGCTAATAGGCTGCTAAAAAAAAAAAAAAAAAAAAATGATCGGATCATCTCATAATTGGGCTTAAAACCTTCCCCTGGTCAACCCGGTTCCAAAAATGTGCCATATGAGTTGATTGCGCCACGGGGGGCGGAACCTATACCAGACACACACACACACACACACACACACACACACACACACACACACACACACACACACACACACACACACAGACAGACAGACAGAGAGACACACTTTTGCTTATATTATTATAGATTACCCATCACCCCCCACCTATTCCCTCACCCATCACCCATCACCCCCAACCCATCACCCCCCACCCATTCACTCACCCATCACCCCACACCCATTACCCATCACCCCACCCATTCACTCACCCATTACCCATCACCCTACATCAAGGCTTCCTCAATTCTCGCAACCTACTTTTGTTTTCACAATTCTCGCTAATAGGCTGCTAAAAAAAAAGAAAAAAAAAAAGTGATCGGATCATCTCATAAGTGGGCTTATGACCTTCCCCTGGTCAACCCGATTCCAAAAATGTGCCATATGAGGTGTTTGCGCCACGGGGGGCGGAACCTATACCACACACACACACACACAGACAGACAGACTCACTTTCGCTTTTATTAATATAGATTACAGCATCCTACTGATTTGTATGTGCCACTGAAGATGATACACAGTAGTTTATATCATGACTGTATATATAATCTACCCTGTTTCAGCGTTGTTTTATGCTTTGTATCTGCAAGTATATATACGGTTTCAAATTTCGCTACTCGGTTTTTTTTCGGGCGACGACGACGGCGGGAGGACACTCAGAACATAAACACTAGCTGGCGACCTTAGTTTGGTCGCCACTCTGGGGATATTTTTTTAATTTGTTCATTTATAGCCATAATATGACACAGATGAAGACACAAAATAACACAGACTCTCCAGATAGCCCCTTCTAACCTTCCTGAAATCATGGATGTAAAAATGCAAGTATTAACGCCACCACACGTCTGTAGCTACATCGAAAAAAACGTTGTCTTGGCGACTTTAGTGTTATCTACGGTACCTATAACTGTCGCCGATAGGAAATCTCGCCGACGTCAGCGAGTGTTCCAATTTTTCACGTCGGCGAGTGTTCCTATTTCTGGGGTTATTTCTAGTTCTTGATCTTGAGTTAGGTTATGTGGTTAGGTTATGTTGGCCAGTTGACCTATGTCCAGGTTAGGTTACTGAACGAGCGAGGGCTTTACCAGTGAAAGTCGCCAAAATTTCCACGTCGGCGAGAGCTCTCGGTTGGCGATTCGACGAGCGTTCCTATATCGGCGACAGTTCCATAAACCCTCTAAACTGCCACATACGTAAATTTTTTGTTTAACGACATCCCGCTCGGTTGAAGACGAAACGATTTATTTAACGCTATGGCTATATATTGCATTAATCTGATAACCATTTCGCGTAAAAAAAAATTTTTGTTTGTTTTTTTTGTTGACGGGGGTTTGTCTCCCTTAAGAAGCCATTTCAAGGCAAAAATACCAGAGTAACTAAAAAATTATCAAAACAAATTTGAAGTGATAATTTCTATTTTGAAATATTGTCTACACACACACACACACACACACACACACACACACACACACACACACACACACACACACACACACACACACACTCACACATACACATACACACACACATACAAACACATACATACACACACACACATACATACACACATGCACTCACACACACATACACACACACACATACATACACACACACACACACACCCCTCTGTTTTTATTTTATTCTCTTACTGTCTTCTTTATAGGGACTGGCAACTAAGCGGGCTTTGTGTTACCCATTTTTGTTGTGCCCCTGGCCAGTTCCTTGTGATGTAAAAAAAAAAAAAAAAAAAAAAAAAAAAAACGCGCACACACACACACACACACACATACAAACACATACATACACAGTACACACACACACACACACACACATACATACACACATGCACTCATACACACATACACACACACACAGACACACACACACACATACATACACACACACACACACACGCGCACACAATATATTATATAATATAATATAAGTCGGTTAAATTGAGAGATAGAGAGATGAGAGAGAGAGAAAGGAGAGAGAAGGGAAAGGAAGGGGAGAGAGAGAGAGAGAGAGAGAGAGAGAGAGAGAGAGAGAGAGAGAGAGAGAGAGAGAGAGAGAGAGAGAGAGAGAGAGAGAAGGGAAAGGAAAGTCCTCTTCCACTTCGTCTCCTTCGTTAACAAACCTTGTTAACTCTTCCCCTGTTTATAAATAAAGACGGGATTGTTGTCGTAGGACACCTGGACGTGCCTTGTTGATCAACACGTTAATATTCCCGTTTTCTTCCGCCTTTGTTAGTAAACAGACGTTCCCTCGTAAACAGACACTTGCCCACACGACACCGGTGCGTAACATCCTGAGGGTTGCGTTGGTGTTGCAAGCCTTCCCGTGCACTCAGGTAAAGCAAAGGATTGTTACAAAGACCATCAAGAAAGGTGACTACACGAAGAGGCGTCTTAATAGTTCCTTGTACTTATTCTAATTACATTTATCAACAATCACGGTCTCCCACACTACGCCTTCCCGTCATTTTCGCTCTAAAATGCAAGTGTGTGAGGCTACCGACCCTAGTCCACGTGTATCTAACAGGCAATGGTGGCGCACACTCATGCATTCTACATTGCAACCAAGTATTCATTGTCACTTTAATGCCTTATACTAACGACTTACAGCTTTGACCTTTTTATGTTCTCTCCCCTAAGCTCCTTAATCTGACATCTTGACTATAGTATAGCAATGAAATCCAACGCGCCAAATTACTCCTGCACCTTCGCCATCCACGTTCTTGCGTCTCCGTAAGAACATAAACAGTATACACACACGCACATAAAACACGCGTATATTATACACATAAAATGTGTGTATGTGTGTGTATGCGTGCGTGCGAGCGTGGGTGCTCGCGTGATTGTGTGCGTGCGTGCGTGCTCACGTCCTTGCGTGAGTGCGTGCATGCCTGTGCGTGTGCGTGTGTGTGTGTGTGTGTATGTGTGTGTGTAACTATAGGTAGGCTTAATGTATACATCTGTATACAGGCATAAATATAATTTCATCAAGAAGGATTTCAAGTTTGGCGTCTGTATTGAATGCTCCATAGCAACTCTGTCATTCTTATATTACGGAACTTTTTTTTATTACTTTACATATTACACCTTTATAAACATAATGGAACTTTATTTCCATTACAATATTACAGTAACATGTATAATACTGTTTATTATTGGAAAGATATTATTATTGTGGTTTTCGTGGCGGTGTGTTGCGTGACGGTGGCAGCCTAGTAGCAGGAGGGAGGCCACTCAACGGTTGGTGCAGTCCTGTTTTAGCCTGGTTTTAGACCTGAACGGGATTGTGTCTCAGTGTACTGGCTGTGTATGCGTGTTGGTCCAAGGCTGCTACCGTTCAGGAGGTACCTTTCAAGTCCAGGAGCTTACTCGTAAGGATCGTAATAATCTTGGTAAGCAAGTGACCGGCCTATCTATCACAGGTGGACTGGGTAGGTTTTCTTATTGTTGACAACATTTTGAGATTTTACTCCTTGTGCATTCGTATTGTTTTGTACTTTTATATCCATGTATTCATGTGTAGGTTTATATGCATGGTATTAGTATTTGTAGGGAAATAATAATTTAAATGTAATATAGTACAACTATACGTGAGCAATTTAGTTTCCTGATAAAAGGAATGAGCATAGGGATCCTATATACCCTATTATATATATATATATATATATATATATATATATATATATATATATATATATATATATATATATGCAGAAAATGTGTGTAAATAACTTGCAATGGACTTGAAAATAAATCAATATAATGTGAAATTTATGTCATACTAGTCGCAAAGCCGCCCTCCGTGCGGCCTTGTTGGCTAGCTCCTGCGGAGGGCTACTGGTGGGCCGAAGGCCCACCATATGTGTTTGGTGGGCCGAAGGCCCACCAAATACAGACTCTCCAGATAGCCCCTTCTAGCTTTCCTGAAATCATGGATGTAGAAATGTATGTATTAACGCCAACCCATTCACATCACCCCCAACCCATTCACTCACCCATTACCCATCACCCCCCACCCATTCACTCACCCATTAGGGCTATTGGTGGGCCTTCGGCCCACCAAACACAGACTCTTCAGATAGCTCCTTCTAACTTTCCTAAAATCATGGATGTAGAAATGTATGTATTCCCCCCACCCATTCACTCACCCATTACCCATCACCCCCAACCCATTCACTCACCCATTACCCATCACCACACACCCATTCACTCACCCATTACCCATCACCCCCCACCTATTCCCTCACCCATCACCCATCACCCCCAACCCATCACCCCCCACCCATTCACTCACCCATCACCCCACACCCATTACCCATCACCCCACCCATTCACTCACCCATTACCCATCACCCTACATCAAGGTTTCCTCAATTCTCGCAACCCACATTTTTTTTTCACAATTCTCGCTAATAGGCTGCTAAAAAAAAAAAAAAATTGATCGGATCATCTCATTAGTGGGCTTAAAACCTTCCCCTGGTCGAGCTGGTTCCAAAACTGTGACATATGATGGGATTCCGCCACGGGGGGCGGCACCTATCGCGGACAGACAGACAGACAGACAGACAGACACACACACACACACACGCACACTTTCGCTTATATTATTATAGATGTGTGGCGCGCCAGAAGTTCGTTCCACTGGAGATGCACAAAGGAGGAATTGACGTTCACGTGGCAAACGAGCAGGAAGGAAGGACAGAAAGCGTCAGATTGTTCCATCGTGAAGTAACACAAGACAGCAAAACAAACAAAATGGTTGTGGAGGGTGAAGCGCTTTTCAGAAAAGTGGCTGATATTTGTTTTCTTCTTTTACTTCATATCTTTGTGAACTATCTAACTTTGTGTGTATGGTATGCAATTTACACAATAAACAAATATACACAGAGTGATATAAGCAGTGAAATAGAACAGACCTGATATATAAAAGTATTTTGATCTACGCCGCTCTGAATTATACAGGGTGTAACACGAGTTTCTGCAAATATTGATACAGGTGAAAGAACATGTAATTCTAAGCTCAAAATATTCTATAACGATATGCTTTTTGAAGCTTCCTTTAGACGTGAGATGAAGTTAGAAAAATTAGTGCGGCCAGTAATTCCACCATGGCAGGCGGTTGCCGCTCGGTGACATTTTGTATGGTTTAATCATAATGTTTACTAATAATGGAGCTTTACATTATCTTATAACAACACAATTGGTATTAATGGATATGTTATTACTAAATAAGCAGTACATGAGAACAGCAGGGCTGTAATAAACAATACTGTAAAAGGCTACATGGCATTGTGTCAGGGACGGGTAGGATGGAACACGTGACTCAGCTGATCGGCGTGAGACCTCGCAGCCTAGTCCCTCCTTCCTCCCCCGCCCCGATACATTGCCACTTAGCCTTTTACAGTATTGTTTATTACAGAACTGCTGTTCTCATGTACTGCTTATTTAGTAAAAAACATGTCCATTAATACCAATTGTGTTGTTATAAGATAATGTAATGCTCCATTACTAGTAAACATTATGATTAAATCATACAAAATGTCACCGAGCGGCAACCGCCTGCCATGGTGAAATTACTGGCCGCGCTAATTTTTCTAACTTCATCTCACGTCTAAAAGAAGCTTCAAAAAGCATATCTTTATAGAATATTTTGTGCTTAGAATTACATGTTCTTTCACCTGTATCAATATTTGCAGAAACTCGTGTTACACCCTGTATAACTACATGGATGTATAAATAAAAATGGAGAAAACGCAACTATTTGTTAACATTGCCATATTTTTTTGTAAAGTTCAGATGTATTTAAGTATATTCTTTATGATGCACTGTATAAAGGACAAACTTATATATTCCATTTAAAAATAACTTTTATATCAACACCGTTAATCTACTGCCATGAACTTCAGGTTGAATCAAAAGAGTAGAATTTTATTTTTCCTGTTTTATTGACGCTGCAGGTGCGTGGAAAGGTTGCAACACCATTCACTGTCTGAGGGTTATGAGAAACAGAGGTGTGTGTGTGAGCGCACGTGCGTGTGTTCGTGCGTGTGTGTGTGTGTGTGTGTGTGTGTGTGTGTGTGTGTGTGTGTGTGTATGTGTGTGTGTGTGCGTGCGTGAGTGTGTGTGCGCGCGATTAAGGAACCACTATCTAGGATCGCCATCACACCTGCTTTCAAGCCTCCAGACCTACAAGTAGCAACATGAAGCACACACAACCACACTCCCTACAGACCTACACGCGGCCCATGTACTACAGACCTACACGCGGCCCATGTACTACAGACCTACACGCGGCCCATGCACTACAGACCTACACGCGGCCCATGTACTACAGACCTACACGCGGCCCATGCACTACAGACCTACACGCGGCCCATGTACTACAGACCTACACGCGGCCCATGTACTACAGACCTACACGCGGCCCATGTACTACAGACCTACACGCGGCCCATGTACTACAGACCTACACGCGGCCCATGTACTACAGACCTACACGCGGCCCATGTACTACTACGTAAATACCGCTGGCTCAAAGATTTCAATATTTAATACAATGATTGTTCTGTTCATTTGACTTTGTTTAATGTTTTATCTTTTTATTTCAGACGAAGAGACCAGCAGACCCAGAACACGTAGCGGTGACCTGATTGGGGTGAGTACATGGCTTATAAATGTTCACAATTACAGTATGTGCCAAGAGTTGGTAGCGGTGTGCCTTTTAGTACTCTTAAAACGTGTACATTGAACATATTTCGTTACTTGAACTATAAGATTAAGTTTATATTGAAAGGTTTAGTTTAGCCTGAGTTCAGTCACGACACAAGTGGAAGTGTACTTATCGAAATGCAGCGCGAGTACCTCACAAACTTTTTAGTCCATTTACACATGTTTTCTAGAAAAAATATATATATATAAATAAATATCTATCTATCTATCTATCTATCTATCTATCTATCTATCTATCTATCTATCTATCTATCGATCGATAGATAGATAGATAGATAGATAGATAGATAGATAGATAGATAGATAGATAGATAGATAGATAGATAGATAGATAGATAGATAGATAGATAGATAGATAGATATATATATATATATATATAAATGAAAGAAAATTGAGAAGGGACAAAAAGCTACACTCTTTATTACCCCATTTCCGTTACCAAATCTAATGTAGTGTATTGCCACTAACATACAAGATAGAAAACTCCTTTCATCATATGGTATTGGTTTTATTCTGATCGTAAACACCCAACAAACCACTAAGCATTTCACTTTGCTACATAGTCGCCTCCGTGGTGCAGTGGCTAGCGTGCCTGGCTACGAATCTGCGGGCCCTGGTTCGTCCCGGGCCAGGGCAAGTCGGTGACCAGCCTACCCAGCTGTTCTTCCTTCCTTTCGGGGTTGATAAATGGGTACCTGGGGTAACCTGGGGAAGGTAACTGTGATAACCCGGGAGTCACACTAGCCCTGTGTCCCGGGGTAACG
>JACEEZ010006982.1:170000-175000 GCA_016584305.1 Chionoecetes opilio | reverse complement strand
GAAATACGAAACCAGACAGACGGAGGGACAGGCAGACTGACGGACATTCACTGAACTATGGTACAATTTCATGGTTTTAGCGAACATTTTATCCCCAGATCGAAACCTGGAATGCCTCTTTGCGATGTTATTGCTTTTTCAGATTGAAAATGGAGCTTGGTGCATTGCCTCGGCTATGTTTGGGAAAGATATACTTTTTTTTTTTTTTTTTTTTTTTTTTTTACATTTGTGCCTATAGCGCCTGTAGGCAGTGGTGACCCAGGGCTCGGATGGTAGGCTCTGGAAGTTCACTTGAGGGCTCTGATGGTTGGTCCTCGCCCGTGGTGGCGCAGGCAGGATTCTTATAGTGACGCCTGTGATTAGAGGCTCATGCTGCCCCCCTGTGTCCTCCGATGCACTCGCAATCGAAGGTAGAGTTGATGGGCAGGGAATGTGGGTTTTCTTAGGCCACTCGACGGGGCAGAAAGGTTTTTTGGGTTTCTTCGGGGATCGAACTCGGGTCACCAAGAACGCCAGTCGGAGACGCTAACCACTCCGCTACCGCCTCCCCAAAAGACGTTTATGTGTTATGGACTACATGGTGGTGATAGTCGTGGCTGCAGGGATGGGTCTGTCAACACTCTCCTTGAGGGCGTCCACTCTTTTTGTTTCCATCTATGAGGGACACTTACCCACACACCTGCCACTAGCCGCCTTTTTACAGCCACAAGAACTCTCACAATGGAATTTCTTCATGCGGGTCGGAGACGGGTCAGGAGGCCGTGGTCGGGGCACTCAGCTAATGGTCGGAGTTCATCTGCTGATGGGTGGCGACCGCCTGGCCCCGGCAACTTCCCCGCTCCTCCCGCCGCTATCCCCCTCACTCTTTTCGCCCTCATCGAAGCGCGACTTGCCGTCCTTCCCTTGTTTAGTCAGATCCGTATTTGTTTTCAATATTCACACAAAAAAGATATTTACATCTGTCTACTAAGCAACTTCCTCTTGTGTTATATGTGAAATATATGACATGTGAAATGAGTGGAGTCAAAAGCTGCTCATCTTAAGAAGTTATCTTTATTACTTAGCTGTTTTCCGCCTCTAATGGTCTGCATCAGTGTTGTATCTCATGTTATCATCTAATGTGCCTCTTATGGTTAATGAAGCTCCGATGCACATCTCTATTCTGTCCACCTTACTGTTGCAAGAGCTAGCTAGTATCTAACTTCTTTATCCCTTGAATTATTAAATGGTGTAACACTCAGGCACTTACTCTATTTCATTCGATCAATGAATGCAGCCTCTATAAGCTGTGCGTGTGAGTTTATCTTAACTAATATATCGCCTAAAGTCATTTTTAGAACCCTTCATATTTCTGTTGACTTTTTTGCGATAGCTTTGTGGTCCTTGTTATTCATCTCATCATATTACACACACACACACACACACACACACACACACACAACACACACACACACACACACACACACACACACACACACAACACACACACACACACACACACACACACACACACCACACACACACACACACACACACACACACACACACACACACACACACACACACACACACACACACACACACACACACACACACACACACACACACACACACACACACACACACACACACACACACACACACACACACACACACACACACACACACACACACACACACACACACACACACACACACACACCACACACACACACACACACACACAACACACACACACACACACACACACACACACACACACACACACACACACACACACACACACACACACACACACACACACACAGGCCCGTTCCCACACACACACACACACACACACACACACACACCAACACACCCCACACACACACACACACACACACACACACACACCAAACACACACACACACACACACACACACACACACACACACCCGAGAAGTCCCGGGTTCGATCCCCGGGCAGAGCGGAAACAGATGGGTTGTTTCCTTAAAACCCGAGCCGGGGTTTGTGACCTGCTCCCCATGTGCACACACATGGGGTACTCCGTAGTGTAGTGGTTAGCACGCTCGGTTCACAACCGAGAAGTCCCGGGTTCGATCCCCGGGCGGAGCGGAAACAGATGGGCTGTTTCCTTAAAACCCGAGCCCCTGTCCACCCAGCAGTGAATGGGTACCGGGTGTCAACCGGGGGTTTGTGACCCCCCTTCCGGGGTGGTGGCTTCGGCCTACACTGACCACTAAGGATGAATGATAAAAATGTTGATATGGAGACGGGGCCATACGAGCGTTGCTCAGGCCCTGTAAAAATACAACTAGATGAATACAACTAGATGAATACACACACACACACACACACACACACACACACACACACACACACACACACCACCGCGCGATGGTCAGGTTGATAACGTGACGGGCTCCCATTCTGTGGGTAGGCGGTTCGAATCCTCATGCTCCCGGGGATTTTTCACTTGACAAATTCGGGCGGTTATTGTCCCCCTTGAGCAAGGGGATGGAAGTGTGTGTTGTGTGAGGTCCCAGCATTGCCCAAAGATCGGTAATAATGTGCTCCAAGCTCGCACTGAGAGGGTGAAAACTGGCGATCACGAGCCAGCTCGCGTGGACAAGACCATGAGTGAATAATACACACACACACACACACATTCCGGGTGTGTGTGTGTGCTACATAAATACATACACAGATTCATACAGAAATGTGCTTTCAAATTTAATATACTGTACTCGAAACCACGAGTTATTGCTGAGAAAATTAAACAAAACTGGACTTGGTTGAAATTTGAATAAACTTATTTACGAAAGACACAGGAAAGAGTAAGGTAAATATGAATATTATAAAAAAAGCATCTGGAAACCTAACTTTCAAAATGGCAGAGAAACATGACTGAAAGATAACAATGGCTGCAATTAATTGCTTTATAATATGGCGAAAATGAATTAATTTTAGTTCGAGTGGCACTCCAATTTTGTTTTGGTGGTCCATGGCCGATGACTCTCTCCATCATGAATGTTGCCTGCTGTCACAGATAATTTTCATCAACCTATAAGGGAGGAATTTGGAGATAACTCGTTTATATATGTTTGAAAATTTAAGTAAGTATTGCATTGCATTGCATTAAGGATTTGGTGTCACTGTGAATTCCTGCCTGTGCCACTACGGGCGAGAGTCAACCATCATAGCTCTCAAGTGAAAAAGCCTGCAAAGGGTCAGAAGGGTTGGGCTCAGCACAAAAGAATATTACATCAGGGACCCTCGCCTGACGCATGCATTCAAAACGCAACTGACCTAATCCGCTTTTAATGGTCATCATTCTCAACGCTTTTCAAAACATTGTAAATGCAATATGATTATAATTCCTGTACTTTACTACCCCCCTTCTCTATTTCATAACCTCAAAGGCAAAAACTACTGAGTTTGTTGTTACTTCTGGCATTGTGTTGTTATCTACTGACACTTATAGACGAGACTGATATCAATATCAAGAGAACAACGTAAAGGTTTTCTAAATTTTCCCCATTTCATTAATCTGTTAATAGTACGTACACGTATATATGTGTGTATACATTTGTATATGAAAGGGTTGCAATGCTACCAGTGAGGGTCGCTGCGGATCATCGTCAGCAGCAGCAGCAGCAGTGGCTTGTACACTCGGGTCTGCAGTGTAATCCCCTCCAGCTTCTGGGTTGTAATTCCAAAATCCTCTCATAATTAAACTGGAGGTGGAGAGCGATGAATGGAAAGTGAGGTCGGCAGCCGTCAGAAATCTCATTTACATGAAAATTACACTCGAACGTAGCTGAAGACCGTTCAAAGTTTGGCCAAGACTATTTTTATTGGGAGAGAAGATGGGAGTAATGGGGTTCAGGAAGGAGAAAAGGGCCAACCCGAGGCTAAGGATGGAGGCGAAAACGAGAAAAATTCGTCCGCTGGATATTCTTAAGGTGACGTTTCTTCCTGAGCCAAATCTTATTCGGGGAGTGTAGAGCAATAAGGGAAGGCAGACGTCGAGGCGCAGGAGTGCATCACGACGTGGCATAATCTTTTTAAGAAATACTCAGGCCTGGTTATAAGGTGCGACGAAGAATTTTGTTGAACGTGACCAAGAATGAGTTTTGAATTCAATTAACTCATATGCTCATAATTATTTTCCTCGCATTAGTGATTAAAATGTTAAGGAATTCTGGAAGAGACCAAAAAAGCGTTTGCGTTCTCTTCCAGCAACTCCTAAATATTCTTCTCATTTACCCAATAGGAACATACGTACATATAAAGTAAAAGAAAATAAAGGTAAATTGTCTTAACATTTAAACACATAATAAAAAAATAATACAGACAGACAGACAGACAGACAGAGACGCTCCCTATGATCCAAAAAGTAAGTAAGATAGAAGAGGCAGACGAGAAAGGCGTCGACAATAGCGAGTGACGTTGGAAATCCTCCGGTAATCAGAGGGAAGAAGAGGAGGAGGAGGAGGAGGAGGAGGAGGAGGAGGAGGGAGGAGGAGGAGGAGGAGGAGGAGGAGGAGATAATAAGACCGAGGGGTTTATTATATTTGGATTCCGTATATATGTTTCGTGCAGAGAGAGAGAGAGAGAGAGAGAGAGAGAGAGAGAGAGAGAGAGAAGAGAGAGAGAGAGAGAGAGAGAGAGAGAAGAGAGAGAGAGAGAGAGAGAGAGAGAGGTGATAGGAGGTGAGGTAACAAGGACAGCAATGGCCACGCTGGAGATAATCTGGAAAGTCAAGAGGTGGTGAGGCCCACAGGCATTGTTTGTGTAGAGAGGGGGCGACGTGTGTGTATGTGTGTGTGTGTGTGTGTGTGTGTGTGAAAGGGAGAGAGAGAGAGAGAGAGAGAGAGAGAGAGAGAGAGAGAGAGAGAGAGAGAGAGAGAGAGAGAGAGAGAGAGAGAGAGAGAGAGAGAGAGAGAGAGAGAGAGAGAGAGACGAACATAACAATATGGAGACAAAAATAATACAAC
>JACEEZ010006982.1:142500-167500 GCA_016584305.1 Chionoecetes opilio | reverse complement strand
CACACACACAACAACAACAAAAAAAGACAACGCCTTCATTTTCAATTTTCTGTAAGGTTTCACATATGATTCATGATCACCGTTTAATTTCCCATCGAATTTGAATGTTACTCTATCCAAAGAGTGATTTCCTTAATTTCATGGGACTCGTAGGTAATTGTTGTATGGGTTCGTGTTTGATTTTTCTAATTACATTCATTTGTGTTATCTCTGCGACCCTTTGATGTCAAGGAACACACAGTCGTCAAAGCGTCGCCCTCGCAGCCTGACGCCTCCCAGCCCTCGCCCCGCAACAATCATGTGTCAGGCAGGATAAGGCAATTTCCTCGGGATTAAGAGGGTCCACACCAACACATGCTCCGTCATCGTCACTCACGCACGTCGCCGCCGCCGTCACGCACAGCTGCCGCGCCCGACCGCCCGTGGGGACCAGCAGGGAGGGGGAACGCGGGGGATAATTAGATACAGAGACTTTGACATGATGGGTCGTGGGGAGCAATGGTGCGTTATGATGTCTGGTGGTGGGTCGAGTGTCCAGGGAGAAGGGGAGCGAGGGGTGGCTTGGCGAGGGTGCGGGGGAGTGCAGGGGCGTGTATGGGTGTATGTAGGGGAGGCAAGAGATATATAACATGTTGAACTATGAGGGGTGGATATGGTGAAGGGTGGACAGTAAGCGGGTGCAATTGTTTTTAGAAAAGAGTATATATTAGGTAGGCGAATGGAATAGTTGTTTAATGGATTTTTAAAGTAATCGTCCAGACCATTTCATCATTCCTGATTTAAAGCAATCAAATTATAGCCATTAGCGAGTATATCAACAATATGTTGTCACTTTTTGCATCCAGTCAGCCTTTTTTAAATAATCTGCAATCAAAATCTGCAAATTCCTCGAGCTTCCAAAACGCCCCTCAAGACTTGCAGACGATGCGCCACGGCTCGGTGACGTCACTTTAGGTGGTCTCCTCTCCTCGCACTAATCCAGAAGCACGTAAACACAAGAGATAAATATAGTACTTGAAGATTTTTGGGTGTTTCTGATAGATTTTTTTTGCGATATGTCATATGCATGCATCATTTATGGGTGCAGCAACACAGCTGTGCCTTTCCAGAGAAGTTTTCACAACTTTCCGACTGATACGACAACGTTAAATGTGTGGAAAAGATTTGTGCGGCGGACACGGGCAGATTGGAACGGGAAGTTGAAATGCCACACACAATAGCGTAGCCTTGTCTCACATGTTTGGGGAGGATCCACTCATACAGATCTCCTAAACAGGGTTGAGTCAAAAGCTTTTCGTCTCATCAACTCCTCTCCTCTGACTGACTGTCTTCAATCTTTAAATCACCGCCGCAATGTTGCTTCTCTTGCTCTCTTCTACCGTTATTTTCATGCTCACTGCTCTTCTGAACTTGCTAACTGCGTGCCTCCCCCCCTCCCGCGGCCTCGCAGCACAAGACTTTCTACTCATTCTCATCCCTATTCTGTCCATCTTCCTAATGCAAGAGTTAATCAGTATCTTTACTCTTTCATCCCTTTCACTGGTAAACTCTGGAACTCTCTTCCTGTTTCTATTTTTCCACTTTCCTATGACTTAAATCTTTTCAAAAGAGGAGTAACAAGACACCTCCCGAACTAAATTGGCTCACCCCTCTTTTTTATTTTATTCTCTTACTGTCTTCTTTATAGGGACTGGCAACTAAGCGGGCTTTGTGTTACCCATTTTTGTTGTGCCCTTGGCCAGTTCTTTGTGATGAAAAAGAAAAGAAAAAAAGAAAAAAAAGTCTGCATCACAAACCAGTCAACAACACTCCCTTGCCTGTCATGATACACTGTCTACTTTACCCCCCACCCACCCACACATCCCGTAGCCACACACAATAGCGTAGGCTTGTATGGCAGTCTGCATCACAAGCCAGTCAACAACACTCCCTTGGCTGTCATGTCACACTGTCTACATCACCCCCCACCCACCCACACATCCCGTAGCCACACACAATAGCGTAGCCTTGTATGGCAGTCTGCATCACAAACCAGTCAACAACACTCCCTTGGCTGTCACACTGTCTGCCTTCCCGCCCGCACATTTTCCAACTCTATGCTACAGTTAATGCTAGTATGTGGTTTCCGAGTAATGACGTTTGGCTGTAGTTCCGAAACTAACCATAGGATTTTCTCGGAAGTACCTTTATTGTGATTCCCACACACACATTATGATTTCCCTTACTTACCAATCCATGTTTTGGAGAAGTGCCAGGTCCTCCTGCTGAATCCAGGTTCCGCTAACACCTGTTCGTCCGCCCCATATTCTGGTTCAAACATATAGGGTTGGGCTCCCATCACAATCTGAGGTTCGTTTTCCTCATATACGCGAGCAGCGTCATTTATTTCGGTCTCAGATTGAGCATCGTACTCTAGATCTGTAACACCGACATATTCACTGTCTGACACTAAAGTACAATCGCTCATCATCACATTTGGCCGACAGGTGTCACACAGGCAGACGACTGTTGTTTACATTTGAGCACCTTTTGTGACGTCATCAATAATATTCGTAGCTTTGTTGGAGGGAAGAAAGTTTTTTCTCGCGCTTTTTACAAAAGTCGTGGTTTTACGGAAATAAGGCTACCTGGAAATCAATTATTTTTGGTGGATTAGGTGTTTTGAATGAACATTCAACGTAATTAGGCAAAAAAAATGGGTCTGGACGATTACTTTAAGTGAGGAGGTGATGGGAAAGAAAATATCAAGAAAATAATAGTTGAGAAAAGGGTGGGTTAGGTTAGGTTATAATGTTATCTTACTACCGATACTTTGCTTAATTGTTACTGTCTTTCCGATACATTCGACCGGTGAGGTTACTGATGCTGTCCCGTTGTGAGTGATTAATTGTAACTTTCACCTCATTGATACTGTGGTAACTGAAGACGTATGAAACTCCTATGCGATTACTGACAGACTATTTATAACAGTGTACAGCATATAAGGAAATAATTTTGTTCTATCTGACGTTCCCAACTCTCGCTCTGTAAGTTAAGTCGTTGCACAACAAACGCTTTGCGTGATTTGTGCCGCAGTTAAATTTGTATGATGCAATGAACAGATGTTTCAATATGCTCATCATGTAAGTACCGGATTTGTAATGAAAATGAAAAGAAACATTTCTTTTCTGTCTCGCTGTTAACAGTGAAAATGTTGAACCATATCTGGGAGGCGAGGCATCATGCTGGATCATGCTGACGGAGATTACTCGTGTAAGTTCGTTGTCAATGATTCAGTGAAATTTGGGCCATCGTGTGTGTAAGGCTAATTCTCCTCCAAGCTTCATTTTCAGTGATTTACAAAGATTTCTCGTTAAAGTTTCCATGTTTTGTTTTTTTACTTTTTTATACTTGTTGTCCGTACATGGGTATTTTCTCACTGTAAAGTGTACCAGAGCCGTTGCAATGAAGGAATGTGAATATAAATTATTACTTGTGTTACCTGATGTCGACTTAGACGAGTAGCTTCACACGTGACCTTCGTCTTGTTAGCTATCATATTTAGTTAAATAATGGAAGAATTTTATAATTTTATATTGAACTTGCAATAATGATATGTATATATACCAGATTTCTGTAATATCCTGTGCAGCTTAACATGCGTCGACCCTGTGACATTTTTCTCTACCAACTGGTATGATTAAAACTTTTGTTTATAGTGTTTTTCAATGATTTAGAACTACTCACAATTCCGGTGTGTATAGATACCGAGTGAGTACGGAAAGACTGTAACAATTAAACAAAGTATCGGTAGTAAGATAACATAATACCCTAACCTAACCTACCCTTTTCTCGACTTTTATTTTCTTGATACTTTCTTTACCATCACCACCTCACTTAACAATCCATTAAATAGTTATCCCCTTCGCCTACCTTACATATATTTTTTTCTAAAAACAATTTCGTTCGCTTACTGTCCACCCTACACCACATCCACCCCTCATAGCTCAACATGTTATATATCTCTTACGTCGTGTATATTGTTATATATTCAACATGTTATATATCTCTTATATTATCTTATATCATTTCATTAATCACTTTATGAATTTCAATCCAATATACATTGTTCACTATCTATATTAATAAAAGCGAAAGTGTGTGTGTGTGTATGTCTGTGTGTGTGTGTGTGTGTGTGTGTGTGTGTGTGTGTGTGTGTGTGTGTGTGTGTGGTATAGGTTCCGCCCCCCGTGGCGGAATCCCATCATATACCACATTTTTGGAACCAGGTTGACCAGGGGAAGGTTTTAAGCTCACTTGTGAGATGATCCGATCACTTTTTTTTTTTTTTTTTTTTAGCAGCCTTTTAGCGATAATTGTGAAAAAAGTTGGTTGCGAGAATTGAGGAAGCCTTGATGTAGGGTGATGGGTAATGGGTGAGTGAATGGGTGGGGTGATGGGTAATGGGTGTGGGGTGATGGGTGAGTGAATGGGTGGGGGGTGATGGGTGATGGGTGAGGGAATAGATGGGGGGTGATGGGTAATGGGTGAGTGAATGGGTGTGTGGTGATGGGTAATGGGTGAGTGAATGGGTGTGTGGTGATGGGTAATGGGTGAGTGAATGGGTGGGGGGTGATGGGTAATGGGTGAGTGAATGGGTGGGGGGTGATGTGAATGGGTTGGCGTTAATACATACATTTCTACATCCATGCTTTCAAGAAAGTTAGAAGGGGCTATCTGGAGAGTCTGTGTTTGGTGGGCCTTCGGCCCACCAAACACAGGTGGTGGGCCAAAGGCCCACCAATAGCCCTCCGCAGGAGCTAGCCAAAAAGTCCGCCCGGAGGGCGGCTTTGCGGCTAGTATATCATAAGACTTGAAATAACCGTGTATCTTTCTCCCTATTGAGAAACCCTTGCGGTATGGGTGCTACCTTGAAATCTCTCCTCGTCGTCTTCACCTTTAGACAGTACTGGTGATTGAAAGTCATAATTTTCTTCTATATATCTTTTTATCATGATGATCCTGATGATCATGATGATCATGATTTTTATCATGATAACCCCCTCCCCCCTAAAAAACAGGGTCATGATAACCCCCTCCCCCCAAAAAACAGGGTCATGATAACCCCCTCCCCCCTAAAAAACAGAGTCATGATAACCCCCTCCCCCCTAAAAAACAGGGTCATGATAACCCCCTCCCCCCTAAAAAACAGGGTCATGATAACCCCCTCCCCCCTAAAAAACAGGGTTATGATAACCCCCTCCCCCCTAAAGAACAGGGTCATGATAACCCCCTCCCCCCTAAAAAACAGGGTCATGATAACCCCCTCCCCCCTAAAAAACAGGGTCATAATAACCCCCTCCCCCCAAAAAACAGGGTCATGATAACCCCCTCCCCCCTAAAAAACTGGGTCATGATAACCCCCTCCCTCCTAAAAACAGGGTCATGATAACCCCCCTCCCCCTAAAAAACAGGTCATGATAATCCCCTCCCCCCTAAAAAACAGGGTCATGATAACCCCTCTCCCCCTAAAAAAACAGGGTCATGATAACCCCCTCCCCTTAAAAAAACAGGGTCATGATAGCCCCCTCCCCCCTAAAAACAAGGTCATGATAACCACCTCCCCCTTAAAAAATTGGGTCATGATAACCCCCTCCCCCTAAGAAACAGGGTCATGATAACCCCCTCCCCCCTAAAAAACAGGGTCATGATAAACCCTCCCCCCTAAAAAACAGGGTCATGATAACCCCCTCCCCCCCTAAAAAACAGGGTCATGATAACCACCTCCCCCTTAAAAAATTGGGTCATGATAACCCCCTCCCCCTAAGAAACAGGGTCATGATAACCCCATCCCCCTAAAAAAACAGGGTCATGATAACCCTCCCCCTAAAAAACAGGGTCATGATACCCCCTCCCCCCTAAAAAACAGGGTCATGATAACCCCTCCCCCTAAAAAAAACAGGGTCATGATAACCCCCTCCCCCTTAAAAAAACAGGGTCATGATAACCCCCCCTCCTAAAAAACAGGGTCATGATAACCCCCTCCCCCTAAAAAACAGGGTCATGATAACCCCCTCCCCCTAAAAAACAGGGTCATGATAACCCCCTCCCCCTAAAAAACAGGGTCATGATAACCCCCTCCCATTAAAAAAAACAGGGTCATGATAACCCCCTCCCCTTAAAAAAACAGGTCATGAATAACCCCTCCCCCTAAAAAAAAAACTGGGTCATGATAACACCCTCCCCCCTAAAAAACAGGGTCATGATAACCCCTCCCCTTAAAAAACAGGGTCATGATAACCCCCTCCCCTTAAAAAACAGGGTCATGATAACCCCTCCCTCCTACAAAAAACAGGGTCATGATAACCCCCTCCCCCCCTAAAAAAACATGGTCATGATAACCCCCTCCCCCCTAAAAAACAGGGTCATGATAACCCCCCTCCCCCCTAAAAAAAACAGGGTCACGATAACCCCCTCCCCCCTAAAAAAACAGGGTCATGATAACCCCCTCCCCCTAAAAAAACAGGGTCATGATAACCCCCTCCCCTCTAAAAAAACAGGGTCATGATAACCCCCTCCCCTCTAAAAAAAACAGGGTCATGATAACCCCCTCCCCCCTAAAAAAACAGGGTCATGATAATCCCCTCCCCTCTAAAAAAACAGGGTCATGATAACCCCCTTCCCCCTAAGAAAACAGGGTCATGATAACCCCCTCCCCTCTAAAAAAACAGGGTCCATGATAACTCCTCTCCCCTCTAAAAAAACAGGGTCATGATAACCCCCTCCCCCCTAAGTAACAGGGTCATGATACCCCCTCCCCCCTAAAAAAACAGGGTCATGATAACCCCCTTCCCCCTACAAAAACAGGGTCATGATAACCCCCTCCCCCCTACAAAAACAGGTCATGATAGCCCCCTCTCCCCTACAAAAACAGGGTCTGATAACCCCCTCCCTCTAAAAAACAGGGTCATGATAACCCCCTCCCCCTCAAAAAAACAGGGTCATGATAACCTCCCCCCCTACAAAAAACAGGGTCATGATAACCCCCTCTCCCCTACAAAAACAGGGTCATGATAACCCCCTCCCCCCTAAAAAACAGGGTCATGATAACCCCCTCCCTCCCTACAAAAACAGGGTCATGATAACGCCCCTCTCCCCTACAAAAACAGGGTCATGATAACCCCCCTACCAAAAAACAGGGTCATGATACCCCCCCCCCCTACAAAACAGGGTCATGATAACCCCCTCCCCCTAAAAACAGGGTCATGATAACCCCCTCCTCCCTATAAAAAACAGGGTCATGATAACCCCCTCCTCCCTACAAAAACAGGTCATGATAACCCCCTCCCCCTAAAAAACAGGGTCATGATAACCCCCTCCCCCCTAAAAACAGGGTCATAATAACCCCCTCCCCCCTACAAAAACAGGTCATGATAACCCCCTCCCCCTAAAAACAGGGTCATGATAACCCCCTCCCCCCCTAAAAAACAGGGTCATGATAACCCCCTCCCCCCTAAAAAACAGGTTCATGATAACCCCCTCCCCCTACAAAAACAGGGTCATGATAATTCCCCCCCCCTAAAAAACAGGTCATGATAACCCCCTCCTCCCTAAAAACATGGTCATGATAACCCCCCCCCCTAAAAAAACAGGGTCATGATAACCCCCTCCCTCCTACAAAAGCAGGGTCATGAAACCCCCCTCCCCCTAAAAAACAGGGTCATGATAACCCCTCCCCCCCCTACAAAAACAGGGTCATGATAACCCCCTCCCCCTACAAAAACAGGGTCATGATAGCCCCCTCCCCCCTACAAAAACAGGGTCATGATAACCCCCTCCCTAAAAAACGGGTCATGATAACCCCCTCCTCTCTACAAAAACAGGTCATGATAACCCCCTCCTCCCTACAAAAACAGGGTCATGATAACCCCTCCCCCTAAAAAACAGTTCATGATAACCCCCTCCCCCCTACAAAAACAGGGTCATGATAACCCCTCCCCCCTACAAAAACAGGTCATGATAACCCCTCCCCCCTAAAAAAACAGGGTCATGATAACCCCTCCCCCCCTACAAAAACAGGGTCATGATAACCCCTCCCCCCTAAAAAAACAGGGTCATGATAACCCCCTCCCCCTAAAAAACAGGGTCATGATAACCCCTTCCCCACTCAAAAACGGTCATGATAACCCCCTCCCCCCTAAAAAACAGGGTCATGATAACTCCCTCCCCCTACAAAAACAGGTCATGAAAACCCCCTCCCCCCTAAAAAACAGGATCATGATAACCCCCTCTCCCCTACAAAAACAGGGTCATGATAACCCCCTCTCCCTAAAAAACAGAGTCATTATAACCCCCTCCTCCCTACAAAAACAGGGTCATGATAACCCCCTCCCATCTTCAAAACAGGGTCATGATAACCCCCTCCCCCTAAAAAAACAGGGTCATGATAGCCCCCTCCCCCCTACAAAACAGGGTCATGATAACCCCCTCCCCCCTAAAAACAGGGTTATGATAACCCCCTCTTCCTAAAAAAACAGGTCATGATAACCCCCTCCCCCCTAAAAAACAGGGTCATGATAACCCCTCTTCCTACAAAAACAGGGTCATGATAACCCCCTCCCCCTAAAAAACAGGTCATGATAACCCCCTCTTCCTACAAAAACAGGGTCATGATAACCCCCTCCCCCCTAAAAAACAGGGTCATGATAACCCCCTCCCTCCTATAAAACAGGGTCATGATAACCCCCTCCCCTAAAAACAGGGTCATGATAACCCCCTTCTTCCTACAAAAACAGGGTCATGATAACCCCCTCCCCCCTAAAAAACAGGGTCATGATAACCCCCTCCCCCTAAAAAAAAGAGGGTCATGATAACCCCCTCCCCTCTACAAAAACAGGGTCATGATACCCCCTCCCCCCTACAAAAACAAGGTCATGATAACCCCCTCCCTCCTACAAAAACAGGATCATGATAACCCCCTCCCCCCTAAAAAAACAGGGTCATGATAACCCCTCCCCCTACAAAAACAGGGTCATGATAACCCCCTCCCTCCTACAAAAACAGGGTCATGATAACCCCCTCCCCCCTACAAAAACAAGGTCATGATAACTCCCTCCCCCCTACAAAAACAAGGTCATGATACCCCCTCCCCACTAACAAAAACAGGGTCATGATAACCCCCTCCCTCCTACAAAAACAGGGTCATGATAACCCCCTCCCCCCTACAAAAACAAGGTCATGATAACCCCCTCCCCACTAACAAAAACAGGGTCACGAAAACCCCCCTTTCCCCCCTAAAAACAGGGTCATGATAACCCCCTCCCTCCTACAAAAACAGGGTCATGATAACCCCCTCCCAGGCCCCTCCCTCCTACAAAAACAGGGTCATGATAACCCCCTCCCTCCTACAAATACAGGGTCATGATAACCCCCTCCCCCTAAAAAACAGGGTCATGATAACCCCTCCCTCCTACAAAAACAGGGTCATGATAACCCCCTCCCCCCTAAAAAAACAGGGTCATGATAACCCCCTCCCCCTAAAAAACAGGGTCATGATAGCCCCTTCCCCCCTAAAAAAACAGGGTCATGATAGCCCCCTCCCCCCTACAAAAAAACAGGGTCTTGATAGCCCCCTCCCCCCTACAAAACAAGGTCATGATAAACCCCTCCCCCCTAAAAAAAAAAAATTATCTTCCATCCATCGCCTGAGGTATTTGGGAAAACAGTGATGCTGATGTCGACACAATGTTTTGTATTTGTTGCTTCCTTTGTACCCTTCTATTCCATTGGGACACGTAGCTGAAACCATTTGTCTGCTACTACATTTTTGTCACCAATATTCAGGAAGCCAGGATGAGAGGAATGGCGGTATACGAGCAAGCTTCGCGTCGATGTTATTCTTGTCATGCCATTTGCTCTCGAAAATTGTTACCCATTGATGAACCGAGGCAGATGTCGTTCAGGGAGGGACACAGCGATATGTTTTACGATAGAGTTCTTCCGACAAACGAAACAAACTCCTGAGCAGCGTAAGTAAATGCTCAACAAAGAAAATAAGACCTTATGAATAGACATGTTGTTATGACTATAGAAATTCCTGTGCATCAGTGTGACACAAATATTGAACATAAGATATACATAATATACAAGATGTCTCCGATGTATTTGTTTTTATTTTTCATACCAAGAGTCCACCAGAGGAGATACATACGTAGATACCAGGAATGAGACATTAACCACAGTGGATGAGTCATTCCTGGAAGTAACTTATAATCCCTTTATTCTATAAGGAAATACTACAATGATTGAGAGTGTTCCCGACAGCCCAGGACGAATTAGACAGCAAATAATTAGTGGCATGGTTGTATACTAATTGCACTAACTCGAACTCAAGGAAGCCAAGATCCATCACGCTAGCGATTTTGCTGCTAATAGAATTCAGTATGAAAAATAAAATCAATGTAAGAATGAAATATACCAAACCATGATGCAAAAAATATATGAGACACGGTTTATAAGTGGATTTTTTTTTTTCTCTTAAAGGAACCCAGAGTTGACATGCCACGGTAATGGATACAAAATATACAATGCAAAATACTACTACTAATAATGTACCATAATAAAAAGTGGGTTCATAGAATACTAATACATTAGCTTAGTTCTAACCTAACCAAATTTGATCTACGAAATTGACGAAGACAAGAAATACAGCTGTCACTTACTACGGTCAAAGATTATAGACGAATTAAATAATGGAAGAGACATGCAAAACAAGACGACAAACAACGTATACTACCAAATCAATTTGAGAACAGTAGTAAAGCAGAGTAAACAAAACTTACAAGCAAAAGAAATGTAGATAATCATACAAATCAGTCAGAACACACATATAGAAGAACATTAACGCTGATAACCAAGTCACACAAATCACAAAGTATTTTTAGCGGCAACAAAAACGCCACAACAAACAAGTGTGACCCAAGAATAGCACCAACAGGTATTTCTTTTACAAGTCAAGAGTAATCATGATAAACATTCTCATTATTCTTTCTCGCCGGAACAAGATACAAAGTTAGTCGTATTTTCATCCACAGCTGTATATTACTTTCATAATTTTCTCTTTCGATGTCTAGTTTTCTTTTGTAATATGATTTGGAGAATGGCTTAGGTGATATTGTCGTTTTGAAGCTATAAATCATGAGAGCTATTCTGTTATTACTTGGCTTTCTCATATTCATAGCAGTGTATGTTTATGTGTGTATGTGTGTGCAAAAGAGAGAGAGAGAGAGAGAGAGAGAGAGAGAGAGAGAGAGAGAGAGAGAGAGAGAGAGAGAGAGAGAGAGAGAGAGAGAGAGAGAGAGAGAGAGAGAGAGAGAGAGAGAGAGAGAGAGAGAGAGCGAGCGAGAGAGAGAGAGAGAGAGAGAGAGAGAGAGAGAGAGAGAGAGAGAGAGAGAGAGAGAGAGAGAGAGAGAGAGAGAGAGAGAGAGAGAGAGAGAGAGAATGTAAGCAAAACTTCACCACGAAAGAATAGATAGGCTAATATGAAATAGGATAAAGCGTTCCTCGAGGCGGCTGTGCCTGAAACACTCCGTCGCGGGGCTTGAGGGAGAGAAGGCCGAGGGCAAGATTGTGTTTCTGGAAAGTATTGCAGATTCGTGGCGACAGTCTATTCCCTCACTATAAAGGCCATGCTTGCCACATTATATATTCTGACCTGGTTTTATTTGGCGATTTTTCAGCTTTATTCACGGCCCTTCCCGCTCCCTTCCTTCCTTCCTTCCTTCCTTCCTTCCTTCCTACCTTCCCTCCCTCCCTCCCTCCCTCCCTCCCTCCCTCCCTCCCTCCCTCCCTCCCTCCCTCCCTCCCTCCTTCCCTCCCTCCCTCCCTCCCTCCCTCCCTCCCTTTCACCTCCCTGCCTCCAGAACCCAGTCTTGGAAAAGATAGATATGATAGCATAACAAGAATACAGCTAGAGAGAGAGAGAGAGAGAGAGAGAGAGAGAGAGAGAGAGAGAGAGAGAGAGAGAGAGAGAGAGAGAGAGAGAGAGAGAGAGAGAGAGAGAGAGAGAGAGAGAGAGAACCTAACCTAACCTCAACGCGTCAGCATAATGTTATCGGAATTAACAAAACAGATAACAGCTTTATGTTTTATCGACAAATAGTAGTTACCAATAAAGGTGTTGTTGGCATGAATAATACATCACCGTGCAATGTTATTCCTTCATCATCCAGCTCATTATATTATATGCATCACCTAACCTAAACTAACCTAACCTAACCTAATCTAGCCTAACCTAACCTAAACCTAACCTGACATAACTTAACTAAATCCCACTCTCAAACTAACGCAATAACCTGACAGTATCCTTGTCTCCTTCATTAAATTTGTACTTTATGGCTTGTTACGAACCTCGCCTCTTTACACCGCCTCTATTTTGTTTTACTTAATTGTTTTCATCCCACAAAACCTTAAGTGGTCATAATATATTGAAAATGAAAAAAAAAATCAATGAATATTTTCGTACTTTGTGCTGCATTAACACTACGCTTCCCAAGGATCAGCTGATTGACTCATACATGCAGTTATACGCTTTTGATTCAGTAACTATGATATTTTTGTTTGTGTTTGTTGCAAAGTGGCTAAGAGTTAGTTTCATGAGTCATCTTTACTTCCTTATTGTTTCACTCCTGTTTTTCTCTCTATTTATCCCCTTTTCATCATCTTCATTTACTTTTATCTTTTATCTCTTCTTCTTTTCCTCCTCCTCCTCCTCCTCCTCCTCCTCCTCCTCCCTCCTCCTCCTCCTCCTCCTCCTCCTCCTCCTCCTCCTCCCTCTCTTAATTGACCAATCCCCTATACTCCAGAACCCCAAAGGTAGGTAAAATAATGACCAAGTCCTGGCACCCCAGGTATCGGGAGGGAAAACAAACCAACAGTGGACTCCCTCGCGTGTTGTTGTAAACTAAGATAATTGCCGCCAGCGTTTGTAGGTCTTGAAGAGAGAACAAAAAAAAACAAAAAAATGTGGAAGAGAGAAAAGAGCATTTAAGAGACTATGCTTGTGTGTGATACTCTACAGTTTTGTTTTGTTTCATTTTTACTCTAATACATAGTTTTCTTTAGACATATTCAAAGTCATTCTAGAGACACATTTTATTTCACATACATATATAACCTTAGAGTGAGTCCGATACTTCATTAATATTCGTTATGGAATAAATCAGCATATTGCTTTGAGTGCTTCCGGGCCAAGAAAAGTCAACTCGCGCCCGCGGGCCCATAGTTGGGCCAAGTTGTTATATATGATAGTGTTACTTGGATCTATATATTGTTAGGTGATGCAAGATACAAACAATGACCCTGTATGGGCTAAGCAGTGACCGTGTGTCTCAGTGGGACGCCTACCACCACCATCCACCTTTTTGATCCATATTGTCCCAGCTGCTTCACCATTTTAACAGCCTGCTATGCATCCACCTGGTGGTCTTGTTTGTGATTGACGCAGTTTTTCTGAAGATGGCAGACGGCCACTTAGTGACACAGCACTGCCTAGAGACCCAACCCCATCCAATCGAGCGACGTGTCCCAGTGGTGATGTAATTCTATGTTTTCTTTCCTTACATTCGTCCGCACATTGCATTCCTAACTTTTGATTCTGATCCAGGAATAACACACATTTTTCCTATCACATTTAATCCTGTTCTTTCGTATGAATATCTTCTTCTATATTAATAAAAGCGAAAGTGTGTCTGTCTGTCTGTGTGTGTGTGTGTGTGGTATAGGTTCCGCCCCCCATGGCGCAAACACCTCATATGGCACATTTTTGGAATCGGGTTGACCAGGGGAAGGTCATAAGCCCACTTATGAGATGATCCGATCACTTTTTTTTTTTCTTTTTTTTTTAGCAGCCTATTAGCGAGAATTGTGAAAACAAAAGTAGGTTGCGAGAATTGAGGAAGCCTTGATGTAGGGTGATGGGTAATGGGTGAGTGAATGGGTGGGGTGATGGGTAATGGGTGTGGGGTGATGGGTGAGTGAATGGGTGGGGGGTGATGGGTTGGGGGTGATGGGTGATGGGTGAGGGAATAGGTGGGGGGTGATGGGTAATCTATAATAATATAAGCAAAAGTGTGTCTCTCTGTCTGTCTGTCTGTCTGTGTGTGTGTGTGTGTGTGTGTGTGTGTGTGTGTGTCTGGTATAGGTTCCGCCCCCCGTGGCGCAATCAACTCATATGGCACATTTTTGGAACCGGGTTGACCAGGGGAAGGTTTTAAGCCCAATTATGAGATGATCCGATAATTTTTTTTTTTTTTTTTTTAGCAGCCTATTAGCGAGAATTGTGAAAACAAAAGTAGGTTGCGAGAATTGAGGAAGCCTTGATGTAGGGTGATGGGTAATGGGTGAGTGAATGGGTGGGGTGATGGGTAATGGGTGTGGGGTGATGGTGAGTGAATGGGTGGGGGGTGATGGGTTTGGGGGTGATAGGTGATGGGTTGGGGTGATAGGTGATGGGTGAGGGAATAGGTGGGGGTGATGGGTAATCTATAATAATATAGCGAAAGTGTGTCTGTCTGTCTGTCTGTGTGTGTGTGGTTGTGTGTGTGTGTGTGTGTGTGTGTGTGTGTGTGTCTGGTATAGGTTCCGCCCCCCGTGGCGCAATCAACTCATATGGCACACTTTTTGGAACCGGGTTGACCAGGGGAAGGTTTTAAGCCCAATTATGAGATGATCCGATCTTTTTTTTTTTTTTTTTTTTAGCAGCCTATTAGCGATATTGTGAAGAAAAAAAAGTGGTTGCGAGAATTGAGGAAACCTTGATGTAGCGTGATGGGTAATGGGTGAGTGAATGGGTGGGGTGATGGGTAATGGGTGTGGGGTGATGGGTGAGTGAATGGGTTGGGGGGTGATGGGTGATGGGTGAGGGAATAGGTGGGGGTGATGGGTAATGGTAAATATAAGCGAAAGTCTGTCTGTCTGTGTGTGTGTGTGTGTGTGTGTCTGGTATAGGTTCCGCCCCCCGTGGCGCAATCACCTCATATGGCACATTTTTGGAATCGGGTTGACCAGGGGAAGGTTTTAAGCCCAAGAAACCTTGATGTAGGGTGATGGGTAATGGGTGAGTGAATGGGTGGGGGTGATGGGTAATGGGGTGTGGGGTGATGGGTGAGTGAATGTGGTGGGGGGTGATGGGTTGGGGGTGATGGGTGATGGGTGAGGGAATAGGTGGGGGGTGATGGGTAATCTATAATAATATAAGCGAAAGTGTGTCTGTCTGTCTGTCTGTGTGTGTGTGTGTGTGTGTTGTGTGTGTGTGTGTGTTGTGTGTGTGTGGTGTGTCTGGTATAGGTTCCGCCCCCCGTGGCGCAATCAACTCATATGGCACATTTTTGGAACCTGGTTGACCAGGGGAAGGTTTTAAGCCCAATTATGAGATGATCCGATCTTTTTTTTTTTTTTTTTTTTTAGCAGCCTATTAGCGATAATTGTGAAAAAAAAAGTGGTTGCGAGAATTGAGGAAACTTTGATGTAGGGTGATGGGTAATGGGTGAGTGAATGGGTGGGGTGATGGGTAATGGGTGTGGGGTGATGGGTGAGTGAATGGGTGGGGGTGTGATGGGTGATGGGTGAGGGAATAGGTGGGGGGTGATGGGTAATGGTAAATAAGCGAAAGTCTGTCTGTCTGTGTGTGTGTGTGTGTGTGTGTGTGTCTGGTATAGGTTCCGCCCCCCTTGGCGCAATCACCTCATATGGCACATTTTTTGGAATCGGGTTGACCAGGGGAAGGTTTTAAGCCCAATGATGAGATGATCCGATCATGTTTTTTTTTTTTTTTTAGCAGCCTATTAGCGATAATTGTGAAAAAAAGTGGGTTGCGAGAATTGAGGAAACCTTGATGTAGGGTGATGGGTAATGGGTGAGTGAATGGGTGGGGTGATGGGTAATGGGTGTGGGGTGATGGGTGAGTGAATGGGTGGGGGGTGATGGGTTGGGGATGATGGGTGATGGGTGAGGGAATAGGTGGGGGGTGATGGGTAATGGGTGAGTGAATGGGTGGGGGGTGATGGGTAATGGGTGAGTGAATGGGTGGGGGGTGATGGGTAATGGGTGAGTGAATGGGTGGGGGGAATACATACATTTCTACATCCATGATTTCAGGAAAGTTAGAAGGGGCTATCTGGAGAGTCCATGTTTGGTGGGCCGAAGGCCCACCAAACACAGGTGGTGGGCCGAAGGCCCACAAATAGCCCTCCGCAGGAGCTAGCCAAAAAGTCCGCCCGGAGGGCGGCTTTGCGGCTAGTATACATATATGCATCACTAAAGTGTTTGTTGAGGCACTGTTGCTGTCACTAGTGTCACAGTATCACTAGCCTCAGCGGGGTGGGCTTCGACAGTCTCCACCGATTGGCCGCCAACTTTACACTGTGTGTGTTCATCTCCTGGATGTGAGGGACAGCTGTCGTGAAAATGTTCCACATCCTGGAGACGCGGCCCACAAAGGTGGGTTGGTGCTGGCTGGCACAGGAACGCGGCACTTCCACTGCATCACCACTGGTAAGCACTGTTCTCGTGCTTCGCGTGGCGATTCTCGGAGGCTGTCGTAACCCAGCCAGGTGTGGCACTCCCTGCATCTGTGCCTTGTGGAATACCACAAGCGCCACGACGTCCCTGCGGTGTTCCAGTGAGTCGAGAGGACTCACCGGTTCGATCTGGGCTGGTGGGTCTGGGGGGTCTGGGGGGTCTGCAGCATCCACCAGTCGCAGGGCTCGACGCTGGATGCTGTCCAGCCTCCTAGTGTGCGAGGCTGCACACGACATCCAGGAGAGGGCGGCGTACTCTAAGTAAGGTCGTATCTGGGCCTTGTAGAGCAAGAGCTTCCCTCCCCTGTCGAGGAAGCTGGCTACCCTTCGCAGGGCAGAGACCCTGTGAGAGGCATTTTTTGCAATGTGTTTGATGTGGCCGTCAAACCTTAGCTCTCGGTCCACCTCTACTCCCAGAACCTTGACGGCTTCCTGGAGTGGGAGAGGAACGCCATCAAACCGCAGCCTCCCTTCCACTGCTGGCCCGGCAGCGGGGGACCGAGAAACCACCATTGCCTGTGTCTTCTCCGGAGCAAAGTTCACCTGCCAACGTGTACCTCACTCCTGTATAACACTCAGCTGCTGATTGACCTCATCAGCAGCACGCCCACTGTCATGTTGCGGGTAGGAGCAGGAGAGAGTACAGTCATCAGTCGTAAGCCGAGACTACTGGCAGCTGCTGGAGAAGATCGTCCACGTAGATGTTCCACAGGACTGGCCCCAGCACAGAGCCCTGTGGGACTGATGCTTCCACTGGCAGGGACTCAGAGGCCTGCCCGTTAACGTCGACCTGGAGGGTTCTTCCCTGCAGGTAGTTCCCCAGGAGCAGCAGGAGGTCACCCTGGATGCCTTTTGCTCGGGAGTTTTTCGAGAAGGCCTCCGTGCCACACCCTGTCAAAGGCACCCGCTATGTCAAGGGCCACCACGACAGTGTCCTGGCCGTCATCCAGGGCGTCCTGCCAGTTTCGGTTAAGGAGCATCAGCAGGTCAGAGGTGGACCGTCCAGGTCTGAACCCAAACTGTTGGTCCGAGAGGAAGTAGTTGTCGCTGAGGTGACGACAGATTACCTCTGCCACGATCCTCTCGAACACTTTCCCCACCACAGACAGCAAGGAGATGGGCCTGTCGTTCTTGGGGTCAGATCTGGAACTCCTCTTGTGAACAGGAACCACTCGAGCCTCCTTTCACGTTGAAGGCCAGATGTTTTCCTGCAGGCAGGCAGTGAAGACTGCCCCCCCTCTCTCTCTCTCTCTCTCTCCTCTCTCTCTCTCTCTCTCTCTCTCTTCTCCTCTCTCTCCTCTCTCTCTCCTCTCTCTCTCTCTCTCTCTCTCTCTCTCTCTCTCTCCTCTCTCCTCTCTCCTCTCTCTCCCTCCCTCCTCCCTCCCTCCCTCCTCTCTCTCTCTCTCTCTCCCTCCCTCCCTCTCCTCTCTCTCTCTCCCTCCTCTCTCTCCTCCCTCTCTCTCTCTCTCTCTCCTCTCTCTCTCTCTCTCTCTCGTTCTCTCTCTCTCTCTCTCTCTCTCTCTCTCTCTCTCTCTCTCTCCTCTCCTCTCTCTCCTTCTCCTCTCTCTCTCTCTCTCTCTCTCTCTCTCCTCTCTCTCTCTCTCTCTCTCTCTCGCTCTCTCTCTCTAGTCCGGAACCTCTAACATAGTGGCCTTTTATTATCATCATCCCTCCTTCAATCAGATCAAGTGGCTTTCGCAAATGCTACACACGAGAGCCAATCAGGAATATTACAATTTTATGCACTCAGGCATGCCGAGGCAAGTGCGAGGGATGTAAGAGGAAGGGCAGAGGAAGGAATGGAACGGAAAGATAGAGAGAGAGTGAGAGAGAGAGAATGAGAGAGGCGGGAGGGAGAGGAAAGGAGAGGCACTTGCATTAAGGTACTTCGAAGGAGGAAAACAAGCAATAGTAATACATAGCGAGTCATACAGATAAGTATAGAAATACATAATGCAAGTAATGCAAATGCAAATAATGTTTTGTCAAGAAACAAGATGAGCTTTGCAGGAAAGACTCAGGAGGAAAATGTACAGATTATTCAACGTTTTCATGATTGTTTTGTTTTGGTAAATTTTGTTACGGACATATAATGGCAGACGCTAATGCCAGCTCACCCCCACCCTTCCCCACACGTGTTGCCTGGTTGCTGCTGTTCATTGCTGCGCCGCCCACCGTTAGCGGGCAGCGGGGCGGTGTTGTGCAGCTGTGGCACCGCTTCACCAGGTGGCACAGGCATACATATTCGTATAGTTTTCTCCTTTTTTTAAATATCCAATTAAAATTGTACGTAATTGAATGTGTCGTCAGTCCCCGTTAGCGCCGGCCGTCGCCATGGCTCTCATCAGCGCCAGGCTTCACGCTTGGGGTTACACTTCTCTTTAAAGATTAATGATGCATATTCTTATGGTTTGATCTTTTACTCGGGGTTACAATAGCAAAAACAATAAAAAAAAATATAAAAAAATATTTCAGGATCTGGATGATCAAATGTTTTAACAACAGCTACATCGAAACGCACATACTATTTATTAATTCTCAATTTATCAATGATTTGGATGAATGCCGATGTAAATTGGAAACGTTTGATACTTTTGTTTGCATGTTCATCAACTAATTGTTGAATGATGTGTCATAACATGAGTCATAACAGCATTATATGTGACCACTTTTAGTCATAGAGCACACAGATGCCCCGTGCAGCACTTTAATGAGGCGGCCGCGCTTCCTTCCCTCGCAAGCTTTGGCCGGAAGTTCAGTATCATTATTTTAACCATTTTTGGTACGAGGTCGAGGAGTCCAGCAAGAACCAGCCGCCCGCCCGGCTCGAGTCAACAGTGGTCACCCCTGCGGCCCGGGATCAGTGAGCGCGCTGCAACAACCGCTCCGGTGAACAATTTAATTTTCACCAGCGTGCAGGCTGCGGAAATACACATTTGTAACAAATACAAATATATATTTTTTTCATGATCTGTATATGTATCTGCATATTTATTTCTTTTGATAGATATGTAAATAGATATATTGATTGATAGGTGATAGATAGACACAACAGCACGTAAGTAAACAGGCTTCACAATTCATGAATGTAAACGTTTTTTTGTTAGTTTTGACAGAATGACTTCTTCCTTGTAACTGATGTGACTCTTAAACATTCCATTGTTAACGAACAAACTGTTAACTTAAATGCAAAAACCTGGCGTTCGTGATAACACAGTGAGGCCGACAGAACAGCAACCAGCTTTTTGTGTTGGTGTCGTGAGCACCTTTATCACGCCGACGACGGTGTTTTGAGATGCTGCTCAGGTAGTCAGAAAACGAAAACACAACCTTGCAATACAAAATTGTGCACCTTATACACGGAAACCATTGTATCTGAATAAAACAGCTGCAATTACAGAATACAGTAAGCATAAATTAGGGCTCACAAGAGTCACAACCACCTCGCGGGCCACACAGCTGAGGCGAAGGCTGCCAGCAGCAAGCGCCTGCACCAGTAAAGAGGACTTGCTGGTTGCACATGCGATGGACATTCTCTATGAATATGGCAGTCGTGCTGCCTTCCCTTCAGCAAGATGGAAAAGCATGGCAGGCACCGCAGCTGCATGTGTAGGCTATTGATAAATTATTCAAGACCCCACAGAGCTATGGTACCGGTCTGCCTGGGCATTACACATTCTTGGCCGCGTGACATCACCTCACACGGTGTCAAGTAGCACATCAACGTCCCAGAAGGAAACTCAACACAATGTAAGAATTTCAGGTGTCTGCAAAACGGCTGGCTATTTACTTACTCTTTTAACTTAACCCCTTCACCCCCAGATCTTTCCTTTGCTACAAAAAATTGTATGTCATAAAGCCATAAAATTACAAAAAGTAACTAAATATGCCAAATTAGCTAGTGGATATGGATACTTAACAGGTCATATCTTTAAAACATTGTTTATATTAATTAAAAATCGTCTAATGGGGGTCAAATTACAATGGAAATTACGTTCTGGGTCTCAAAGGGTTAAGGATCAAAACGTAATGGTGATGCGAAATATATTCACCCATTTGATCGACGTAGGCTGGTATTGAAATACAGTTTCAGGAAGGGCTGTTTTTGCTGCATTTCATACATTCAATGACTTCAAATTCCATCTGTCACTGTCTCTCTACTTACATAGTGCTGCTGATGTCATTCTGTTACATATTAACATCTTAATTATATTTGATCAGCCTTTTAATCTTGATGTGGTCTGAAAATATGTCAGTGTTGCCATGGGAGCACGTGTGGCGCGCGGGATGTAGGTCATTGCTGCAGGTCATGAGGCTCATACGTATCTCGGACACCCCGCTACTCTTAAAACCTTACTTCGTCTCCACACTAACACTACTTCATCCGTTTCGTCTCCACATTACACTAACACTGCTTCATTTATTTTCATCGTTTCCACACATAACACTTTCCCAGTACATCTGTAGTACCTTATCCACACTAACAGTCCCATCCATTCCTGCCATTTCATTCTGTCGCAATTATAGAATATCGTCCTTTCAAGCTGTACACACACTCCGAGCCTTACACTCTTCTCTTTCTTTACCCAAACAGTCTAATAATAATAATAATAATAATAATAATAATAGCCGTTCAACGGAAACGTCTGTTTTACCTTTTGTTTTACCTGATTGCATTTGAAGTCCATACGTCAAACCTCTCTTTTCAGAGGTTGTAGTTCACGACCCTTATTCATCAGTATAGGAATTCTGTCTTTCAGCGTCAAGTTTAACCCAGTGACGTAGCCTAAGTTAGTTGCTTTGTCAATGTTTTTTTTATCGTATATAACAATGAAAGTTAATGTGATTGTAACGGTTGCACATTGGTGTGTAGTGATGAAGGGTACAGGGACATGTGGAAGCAGCCCAGGGTAGGAAGGTAGCGAGTGGCACGAGAACGGGAACAGGAGGACAGGTTTTTTTTACCCAGGGCTCGGATGGTAGGCTCTGGAAGTTCACTTGAGGGTTCTGATGGTTGGTCCTCGCCCGTTGGTGGCGCAGGCAGGATTCTTATAGTGACGCCTGTGATTAGAGGCTCATGCCGCCCCCCTGTGTCCTCCGATGCACTCGCAGTCGAAGATAGAGTTGATAGGCAGGGCATGCGGGTGTTCTTGGGCCACTCGACGGTGCAGAAAGGTTTTGGGTTTCTTCGGGGAGCGAACTCGGGTCACCGAGAACGCCAGTCGGAGACTCTAACCGCTCCGCTACCGCCTCCCCAAAGTCGTCAAAACACTCCAAGAAGGAGTTCCCCGGTGAGGATTACCTTCGTCAGTAGTTGTGTTGATGCAGTGGATTGGTACAGTACACATAGAATACGTGTATGTATTTAATTTACATGTTGAGTTATGTACACGTGTAAAGACAATAGGATGAGGAGCGCACGGATGCGTCCTCTCAGCGTGACGTCTACCAGTAGTGAGGTCGCGTGAGGCTGTAGAGCAGAGCATTCAGACCCAGGCTGAATGCTCTGCTCTACAGCTACTGCTCTCTCTCTTTATCCTGGCATAGCTTGATAGTGCATTTGTGTCTAGGACTCTAGGAAGAAAGCTCTCTCTCTCTCTCTCTCTCTCTCTCTCTCTCTCTCTCTCTCTCTCTCTCTCTCTCTCTCTCTCTCGTCTCTCTCTCTCTCTCTCTCTCTCTCTCTCTCTCTCTCTCTCTCTCTCTCTCTCTCTCTCTCTCTCTCTCCTCTCTCTCTCTCTCTCTCTCTCTCTCTCTCTCTCCTCTCTCTCTCTCTCTCTCTCTCTCTCTCTCTCTCTCTCTCTCCTCTCTCTCTCTCTCTCTCTCCTCTCTCTCTCTCTCTCTCTCTCTCTCTCTCTCATTTTCTATCTGATCTGATCGAAGAAGGGATGATTATAGTAAAAGGCTGCTATGTTTGAAATTACGGACGAGGGGGGGAGAGAGAGAGAGAGAGAGAGAGAGAGAGAGAGAGAGAGAGAGAGAGAGAGAGAGAGAGAGAGAGAGAGAGAGAGAGAGAGAGAGAGAGAGAGAGAGAGAGAGAGAGAAAAAAAAAAACTTCCAGACTGTTTCTATTACCTTCTCATTTGAAATCAATAGAAACATAAGTTAAGTCCAGTAGTTTCCCCCAAAAATTATCGAAGTACAGTCCCTGAATCAACCTTTGCTCCAACCATTGAAAGCCTTGCACGACCATCTGACTAATCCTCTACAGCCTTTGAAGAGCCGCCACTGGAACCCCATACACGATGGGGAGCCTAATTATGCGGCTTTTTTATCAGTAATAACAAACCTTCCGGCGGCATACATATACCTCATGCCAAAAATGAAGAGCAAATTCAGTGCAAAAATACCTTCGCCGGGCCTATGTGCAAATTGTGCATGAACAGTATGATCGCATGGAGAGTATGAAAGTACGTTTGCATTGGCTGTAGAAGAGTGTGTGTGTTGAAGTAACTTACATTATCGTTGAATCGACGAGCTTCTACATTCAGCTTGTAATGTAGGGAAAGATATATTTAGAGTTAAGTTACAGGTGCGCGTGTGGGTTACATGTTATTGCTGTTGCTGTTATGGACAACTTTATTCTTTCTCATTCTTTTTTATTTTAGAACCATTCATGTTCCCTCAAGAAACATAATAAATGAGCTTCATAATGTGTTTCTATCTATGATGTAAGTGTCTATAGCAGGCGAGGCAGGAGAATCTGTGGGAAATATGGAGATGCTAATGGGAGGAGTCAGGGATAACTCAGGCTGTCGGGCAGAGAAACCTTTGAGCTGCACCCAAATTGGCGGGCTGCGTTCTTGCGAGAGTTGTAATTAAGCTGGTCCTGCTGATGCGCCAAACTCGTGGTTAATTTGGAGTTTGTAATAAGACATCTGGTGCAGCGGGGCGAGGCATCGTGTGGGTGTGTGGGATTCTGTTCTGCGTTTGCGAATATTTCACCGGAACAACGAAAACGGTCGTGTGAATGCGACACCTAAATCGTGCAGCGGGACGTCATGCGAATTACCAACGTTATTGAATTTCTCTTAATTATGCGTTAATACGACACACCTTCTCATGTGATTATAAACTCATATCTGAAAACGTCCTATTACTGAAAATTAACGTGTATGTTGAATATAGAATAAGCAAAGAGGGACACTGCAACGTATTGAGATAATGAGAGAGAGAGAGAGAGAGAGAGAGAGAGAGAGAGAGAGAGAGAGAGAGAGAGAGAGAGAGAGAGAGAGAGAGAGAGAGAGAGAGAGAGAGAGAGAGAGAGAGATGATGGGGAATGCAGTAAAGGAACATGTATGTGGGGGAAGGGGAAGGACGGAAGATAAAGACAACCAGTGGTCAGTAATGAGATGGAGGTAATACTTTTGGCAATCGAGGGTAGGTGGCGATGGTTGTGGTAGCTGTCTGTGGTGATGGTGGTGGTGGTAGACTCGCCAGCCTCCCAATCCCTATTCTGTACACCCGGCCAGGCAGGCAGGAACCCACTGACTAGCCTATTGGATTCCTATATTATGGATGTGTATTACGAGTGAGACTGTTAGGGAAAGTGATGGAAGGGAGGGGGGCGTGTGAGGTGAGGGCTGGATGGAGTAGAGGTTGTTGTGGAAAATAAGGTAAAGGAGAAAGGAAGGAGAGGGATGGACGATAGTGATGAAGGAATATAGAATAAGCAAAGAGAGGCACTGCACTGCAACGTTTTGAGATAATGAGAGAGAGAGAGAGAGAGAGAGAGAGAGAGAGAGAGAGAGAGAGAGAGAGAGAGAGAGAGAGAGAGAGAGAGAGAGAGAGAGAGAGAGAGAGAGAGAGAGAGAGAGAGAGAGAGAGAGAGGAGAAGAGAGAGAGAGAGAGAGAGAGAAGAGAGAGAGAGAGAGAGAGAGAGAGAGAGAGAGAGAGAGAGAGAGAGCAAATGATGGGGAATGCAGTAAAGGAAAAAGACACATGTATGCAGGAGGGAGAGAAGGATAGAGATTATAATATTGCAGGCTTCGCCGTACACAAGGGGGCCACAAGCTGCTTTGGTATCTTATTAAAATTTTGCAGAGAAAGTGAACCTCTTAACTTACATTTGTTGGGCTCCTGGTACGTATCGAGAGATGCATGATATATATATATATATATATATATATATATATAATATATATATATATATATATATATATATATATATATATATATATATATATATATATTATATATATATCGGTCATGTATTTCGATCACTTGACTCTGGCACTTCAGTTTTGGTTTTTATTGCTCTTGCTTTGTTTTCTCGGAGCATCATTGAGGAATCATTATTTGATCAGACTGGAGCACTGTGAGTTATCTTTTTCTATATTGGAAGTAGTGAATAAGCAGGATTTCGAAAAGTTTCTGCAACATTTGGCCAGTCTTCTATTTCCTTGAAGAAGATAGATACTTATTATTGTTATATATTCTAATCACAT
>JACEEZ010006982.1:135000-137500 GCA_016584305.1 Chionoecetes opilio | reverse complement strand
GAAGAGATGCGATATTTGAAGGGACAGAAAGTTTGGATGAATAAGAATTTGGAAGGGATGAAGGCTTTGAAAGAATTATATATTTGCAGGAAGGAGAGTTAAAAAAAAATTAGAGTTATGAAAGTTCGAAATAATGGGCTGATATTTATTTTAAAGGTTTATGTAATTAGTTCAAATATCTAATTATGTCTTGCAAACACTGGGGGGTTCTGATTGCATATGACTAATTTATTATTGGAGCGAGACTCCAATAATCATCATATTCGTGTAATTCACAGAAAATATTAAACTTTCATTATGTTACGAAACAACACACATATCTCATCGAAAACTTCAATAAGTAGCTTACATCGAGTACCATATGATAATAATTGGCAATGCGGGAACCAAATGATTTCATGTAAGCGAAAAATGATTATTTATGTTCATTCCTTCAAAAACTACTCTATACTGGACTTGCTACTCGTGCCCCGCGCCAACCCGCCCATGACCAGTGGAGGCCAGTTTTGCGATTCCTGCCATTTAAGAACATCACCCCTATTTCCCTTCCTAAGGTTTATCAGTATATATGATATACCGTTATCTTCGTAACTGTTTGTTCTATAATATTATCAAATAAAAAACAGTAAAATACACTAAAGAAATGCCATTATGAGAGAGTGAAGAAATATGCATGACCTCAATATATACTTAAACTCTTCGCCATTTAATATTTTGCGAGAAAACATTTTAGATGCTAGCGATAGAAAGAAGCGGATTTTCATTAGCTTTCCATTGATATATTTCGTTTTCTGATAAATTAATTACCACCATGCCTAAATTAGCGTTAACTAAAAAAATAACATCATCAATCGTATCGGCAAGTAAAAAAGTGTTCCATGAATACAGTAGACTATGGCATATCAGTATAAATGATACACTGTTATCTTCGTGAATGTTTGTTCTATAATATTATTAAATAAAAAACTGTAAAATACACTAAAGAAATTCCATTATGAGACTGAAGAAATATGCATGAACTTATATTCACTTAAACTCATCGCAATTTGATATTTTGCGTGAAGACTTTTTACATACAACATATCAATAGAAGCGGAATTTAATTAGCTTTCCATTGCTATATTTCATTTTCTGATAAATGAATTAGAACCATGTATAAATTAGCGTTAACTAAATAAAGAACATCATTCATCGGGTAATAATCCCGATAGATGATGTTATTTTTTTAGTTAACGCTAATTTATGCATGGTTATGATTCATTTATCAGAAAACGAAATATAGCAATGGAAAGCTAATGAAAATCCGCTTCTTTCTATCGCTAGCATCTAAAATGTTTTCTCGCAAAATATTAAATGGCGATGAGTTCAAGTGAATATTAAGTTCATGCATAATTCTTAACTCTTTCATAATGGCATTTCTTTATTGCATTTTACTGTTTTTTATTTGATAATATTATAGAACAAACATTTACGAAGATAACGGTATATCATATATACTGATAAACCATAGGAAGGGAAAAGGGAGTGATGTTCGAAAATAGCAGGAATCGCAAAACTGGCCTCCACTGGAAATAGCCCAAAATGAGTAGCAAGTCCAGTATAGAGTAGTCTTTGATTCCTTTCAACCGTCGGGAAAAAACAGACAGTCGTTATAACAAACATGATACATTGTACCTATAATAATCCTGAGTAAGTTTAATCTACAAATGTTTTCCTCTCAATTTATGTTCTTGAATACTCCTCTTGCAGCTTCATGTTTAGAAATACAATTTATTTTACTTTATTATAAATTTCTACATCATTAGGAACTAGCCAAGGGGAATATAAGCGCTAGCTACCAGCCTCAATAAAGCATACAGTGAGAGATTTTTTCTAAAGTGGATGGGGCAAGTTAGTTTGGGAGGTGTCTTGAAACTCCCCTTGAAATAATTTAAGTCGTTGGAAGATGGAAACATAGAAACAGGAAGAGAGTTAGAATTTACCATTGAAAGGGATGAAAGAGTGAAAATACTGGTTAACTCTTGCATTTGAAAGATGGACATAATAGGTATGAGAGTTAGTAGAAATTCTTGTGCAGCGAAGCCGCGGGAGGGGGGGAGGCATGCAGTTACCAAGTTCAGAAGAGCAGTGAGCATGAAAATAGTAGAAGATAGCAAAAGAAGCAACATTGCGGCGGTGACTGAGAGATTGAAGACGTGAATATATATTTTTTTCTTTTTATTTGATTTATGCGAGGTAGTTAACAATGGTTTGAATGTGCAGGAAATAATTTACAATGAGAACAATACATTTGAGGAAACTGTGACTTCAGGGACAGCTGCTGCCTTGATGAGTGCCTCGCCGCCGCCCTGACTGGCGCAATACTGCCATGCATGTACCGAACGCTCGGTGCGTCTGGTGAAGGCGGTTACTGAGAACCTTATATTCCTAATCCCTTTTTTATGTTAACCAATCTCATGTAAGGCAATTCTGGGTAGAGCTGCTTTCATCTTTGTCTTGG
>JACEEZ010006982.1:110000-125000 GCA_016584305.1 Chionoecetes opilio | reverse complement strand
AAATTTAAGTGTCTCCTTTTGTTTTACTTTTAACAATCATCTCCCGCCTATACTTATTGCTCTGTACTGAATTACTGCGATGTGTTATACTCTCAATCCTTGTCTAGTCTATCCCTGCGACCCATTTGGCAGTACAATAAAGCCATCGTCTGTAATGGTCAATGTAAGAAAGAGGCAGGGTAAATATCAGGTACGAAAAAATAATTATTTCTTTCGTTCAACGTACCTTATTTGTGTGTATGTGTGTGTGTGAGAGAGAGAGAGAGAGAGAGAGAGAGAGAGAGAGAGAGAGAGAGAGAGAGAGAGAGAGAGAGAGAGAGAGAGAGAGAGAGAGAGAGAGAGAGAGAGAGAGAGAGAGAGAGAGAGAGAGAGAGAGATATGAGGGGGAGGAGAAACTTATCATTAGCCACAATATTCTGGAGACGTCGTCGTGTGATCCAAATTCTCCAAATAAGTCTCCAGCCTTCCTAACTAGAAAATATTCTCTGGGTGAAAAATATGTGCCAGAATTGTGATACGAGTCGGGAGGGGAAGAGGGAGGAAAGGAGGGAGAGAAGAGAGGGGTTAAGAGGGAGGGAGAGAAGAGGGGGGTTAAGAGAGAGGGAGAGAAGAGAGGGGTTAAGAGGGAGGGAGAGAAGAGGGGGATTAAGAGAGAGGGAGAGAAGAGGGGGGTTAAGAGGGAGGGAGGGAATGTAAGAGAAAAGAGAAAAGAAGGCAGAGAAAAAGGCGAGAGAAAGAAGACGGCTCCTCATTATTCAAGAGGCGCATTTTGTTTTTGAGGCAGCGGAGAATTAGGGCGTGTGTGTTTCTTGCCTTTAATTCAATATGGAGACTGTCAGAACAAAAAAATTACTTCCGGGTTTTTTGTATAGGCAAAATAATATTTCCCTTATCAAATACACATCATTGGAGACCCTCGTTTGTGAGGTGAGAATTATAGTACATAAATATTAAGGGTATTTATTCACCTATGTAGAAAGTCGTAAAGAGTGAGTAGGTGTGATGGATTAAAAAAATAAGGACATTTCCGCGATGGGTAAATATTTTTGAACTGATAACTAAATTATTAGAGAAGAAAATCACACAAGTGCAATGAAGAACATAAGTGTACCTGACATTTCTAAAGATTTGTTCCCAAATTTATGATGGAAAATATTATTGGAATTTGATAAAGAGCACAAACATACCTGAAAATATGTTCCAAAATTTGTTCATGTATATTATCAAAACAACGTGTAATAAACTTGTCCTTTTCTAATGTTATTTAAACAATTTTGCGACCACGTCATAAGTATGTATTTCATAGATTTATCAGCAAATAAAAAAAAATTGCTAGCCAATGAGTATTTTGTTCTTGGTCCTAATAGTAATTTGAATATTTTGGTCATGAATTAGATGGTAACTCACTTTTTTCAGAGATCTCTAGTTTTCGTATCATCAGTATATGTTGAAGGTTAGCTATTTCTACACAAACCCCCCCTCCCCTTCCCCCTCCTCCGCGTGTAGGTATCGTTAGATTTCTTGGAGGATGAAACACATAGATGTTGTGGTAGGTGTTGCTTCTCTTGCTCTCTTCTACCGTTATTTTCATGCTCACTGCTATTCTGAACTTGCTAACTGCATGCCTCCCCCCCTCCCGTTGCCTCGCTGCACAAGACTTTTTACTCATTCTCATCCCTGTTCTGTCCATCTTCCTAATGCAAAAGTTAATCAGTATCTTTACTCTTTCATCCCTTTCACTGGTAAACTGCCCGTCAGGGTGGCAAGGTTGGTAGAGACGTGAGCTTGCAATGTGCAGAGTCCCTGCGCATTCGGTCAGCGGTTCGAGTCCGCCTAGTTCGTGCTGACGTGGCGGCGCTTTGTATAGTCAATAACCTTGTAGTTGGTACTTGCAAAGTGTCTAGATAGGATGAAAATCTTATCTTATCTTATCACTGGTAAATTCTGGAACTCTCTTCCTGTTTCTATTTTTCCACTTTCCTATGAATTAAATCTTTTCAAAAGAAGAGTAACAAGACACTTCCCGAACTAAATTGGCTCACCCCTCTTTTTTATTTTATTCTCTTACTGTCTTCTTTATAGGGACTGGCAACTAAGCGGGCTTTGTGTTACCCATTTTTGTTGTGCCCTTGGCCAGTTCTTTGTGATGTAAAAAAAAAAAAAAAAAAAAAAAAAAGGTAAAGCACTAAGCACAACCTCCTCAGCAAGCTTTCATGATACTTAACGTGCAGTAAAAAAATTTTGTGTGACAATAAAGATGAATGCAAGAGGTAAAGAACGGTTTTCTTCAACTGATAAATCGTCGTAAACTCTATTTCTGATTCAAACATGCGATCTAAACGCGCCTGTTCTATAACATCGTATGTGTTTTCTGAGTTATAGCTATATATACAGTTTAAATCTTTTTTTCTACGGAGGAAGCCGGAAACCGAAATGACCATATGTAAAAACTTTTCGTATACATCTGATAAACCTTTTTTTAAATATTAACCATTCTAAAGATACTATCTTTTTTAGTATTATCGTTATCTATATTATAATTGTTATTATTATCAATCTTATCATTAATGTTGTTACTATTACTAATACAACTTTTACCATTACAAGTAATGATGATGATAATATTGGTAGTGATAATGATAATGATAATAATACTATTAGTAATAATAAAGGTGATAATAATAATAAAAATGATAACATAAATATAATGATACAAATAATCATAATAATAATATTAATAAATAATATAGCATATAAATAAAATTGCAATAATAATTATGTTGACAATGCTTCTACTGCTACTATTCCCTGCATAGAAATAAAATTGTAATATTTTTTTAATATGAGAAATCTCTACCACTATAAGGAAAAGACAAGCTCATTACATTATCAAACAAACGAATGTAATCCTTAGTTAACATCATATTAATGTTTTGCCCTTTGTAGGCCCTGCTAAAAAGGGAGTTTTTTTCCACCAGTATCCTTCTCTCCGTCGTCCTGGCTCCTTCTGATCCCTGGTGAACGTCCTCCGGTCCCTCCAGGGCTACTACTATATTTCTACTACTCCTAGTATTATTATTTTTACTATCACCACCACTACTACTATTACTTCTACTACTACCATCACCCCTACACCTTTTCACTCTCAAACTAAAACAACTGAACTTCAAATTAAAACAACTGAGCTTCAAATTAAAACAAGTAAAATCTCAAATTAAAACAACTAAAGTTTAAATTAAAACAACTGAAGTTTAAATTAAAACAACTGATGTTTAAATTAAAACAACTGAAGTTTAAATTAAAACAACTGAAGTTTATATTAAAACAACTGAGGATTAAATTAAAACAATAGAACTTTAAATCAAAATAACTGAACTTCAAATTTAAATAAGTGAATTTCAAATTAAAAGAAAAAATTAATCTATTATATTTTGAAATTTATTTGTTTTATTTTGAAGTTCTGTTGTTCTAATTTGAGAGTGAAAAGGTGTATTATGAAAACTCCCAGAAAAGTAACATATTTCTTCGTGTAAACTTTTTCTTATTTTTACCAGAGTGCTGCCAGCAAAGGGAAGAGAGAAAAAATTATTTATGAAGAGATACACCATTCTTTTAAATATTTTTACACAGTATACTACATAGATAAAGCAACACAGGATGAAGTAACGTATAGCTATTCCGTGTATGTTAGTACACATACTGTAGTTATACAAAAGAAAACAAAAGTTACATTTTTGGCACTCAAACATTTTTGGCACTCAAAAAATGTTGGCACTCAATTTTGGGCACCTACATTTTTTTGACACTCAAAAATTGTTGGCACTCAAAAATTATTGGCACTCAAAAATATTTAGCACTCAATTTTTTTTAGCACTCAACATTTTTTGGCACTCACATTTTTTTGGCACTCAAGTTTTTTGGTACTCAAATTTTTTGGGCACTCAAAATTTTTTGGCACTCAACATTTTTTGGCCGTAACATTTTTTGGCACTCAAAAATGTTTGACACTCAAACATTTTTAGCACTCAGAATGTTTTGGCATTGTTACGAGCGAGCGCGAAGCGCTCGTGAGTCCTCACTCACTCGGATTTTTCCGGGATAAGCGGCCAACCCGACCCGACCGACCGTCACGCTTTTCAGGAGCTTACATCTTTGGAATCTCGCTTCCGATTTTTTTTTTTTTTTTTTTTTTTTTTTTTTTTTTTTTTTTTTACATCACAGGGAATTGGCCAAGGGCACAGCAAAAATGGGTAACACAAAGCCCGCTTAGTTGCCAGTCCCTATAAAGAAGACAGTAAGAGAATAAAATAAAAACAAAGGGGTAGGCCAATTTAGTTCGGGAGGTGTCTTGTTACTCTTCTTTTGAAAAGATTTAAGTCATAGGAAAGTGGAAAAATAGAAACAGGAAGAGAGTTCCAGAGTTTACCAGTGAAAGGGATGAAAGAGTAAAGATACTGATTAACTCTTGCATTAGGAAGATGGACAGAATAGGGATGGGAATGAGTAGAAAGTCTTGTGCAGCGGGCGCGGAGTGGGGGAGGCATGCAGTTAGCAAGTTTCAGAAGAGCAATGAGCATGAAAATACGGTAGAAGAGAGCAAGAGAAGCACATTGCGGCGGTGTTTTAAAGATTGAAGACAGTTCAGTCAGAGGAGAGGAGTTGATAAAACGAAAAAGCTTTTGACTCAGCCCTGTTTGAAGAGCTGTATGAGTCGATCCTCCCCCAAACATGTGAACTTTACTCCATACATGGGCGGAAAAGGCCCCTGTAGAGAGCAGCAATTGGGAGGGAGGAAAAAAAAAGGACGCAGACGCCACAGCACACCTAACTTCTTAGAAGCTGTTTTAGCAGAGAGAAAATGTGAGATTTCCAGTTCAGTTTTTTTAAAGTAAAGGATAGTCCTAGAATGTTCATTGTAAAAGAAGGAGACAGTTGAGTGTCATTGAAGAAGAGGGGATATTATCTGGTAGGTTTTTGTCGAGTAGATAGGTGAAAAAATTTGGGGTTTTTTTGAGGCATTGAACAAAACAGGTTTGCTTTTGCCCCAATCGAAATATGAAAGATCAAAAGTTAGGCACTGGGTGGCATCTCTCCGTGATCACTTAGTTCCTGTGAGTGGACGTCTAATAAACGACGTTGAAAAAGGCAGGGTAAAAATCATCACGTATAGTGGATAGGGCTTTTTGGTTAGATTTAGAAGATCATTAATGAATATAAAAGAGAGTGGGTGATAGGACAGAACCCTGGGGAACACCACTATTGATAGATTTAGGAGAAGAACAATGTTCGTCTACAGTAGCTGCAATAGAACGGTTTGAAAGGAAACTTAAAATGAAGGTACAGAGAGAAGGATATAAACCGAATGAGGGTAGTTTGGAAATTAAAGATTTGTGCCAGACTCTATCAAAAGCTTTTGATATGTCAAGGGCAACAACAAAAGTTTCACCGAAACCCCTAAAGGTTGATCGATTGACAAGCGGTCTTCGCTATCTGATAGCCCCATACAATCCCTACAGTTTCAGCGTAAAAAGGCAAAGGTAAATCGAGTTTAGATGACAGCAAACAAATTTCCTTGCTATCGAGAGTCCGGGTGACTATCCCACGGGGTCCACGTGCGCACGTGCGGCGGGTTTCTACAGGCTTCGCTCGTCCTTCGCCGATTAAGGCGTTTTTTTTGGTATAGATAGCTAGCGAGTGAGGGAGAAGTGCCAGTCTGGGGGTACTACGTAGTACCCCCAGGCTGTCACTCCTCCCTCACTCGCTAGCTATAAAACGCCCAAATATTATGAGTACCAAAATGTTTTGAATGCCAAAAATATTTAGTGCCAAAAATGTTTGAGTGCCAAAAAAAATGTAGTGCCAAATAATTTTGAGTGCCAAAAGATTTTGAGTGCCTCAATTTTTTGAGTGTCAAACAAAATTGAGTGCAAAAATATTTTGAGTGCCAACAAAATTTGAGTGCCAAAAAATTTTGAGTAAATTTTTTTTTATTGCCAAAAAAGTTTGAGTGCCAAAAAATTTGAGTGCCAAAAAATTTTGAGTTCCAAAATTGTTTGGGTGTCATAAAATGTTGAGTGCCAAAAAATGTTGAATGGCAAAATCATTTGAGTGCCAGAAATGCTTGAGTGCCAAAAATTGATGCCAAACATTTCTGAGTGCCAAACATTTTTGAGTGCCAACTATTTTCGCGTGTCAAAAAAATTTGGGTGCCCCAAAAAATTGAGTGCCAAAAAAATTTGAGTTGGAATTTTTTTTAGTACCCAAAAAAATTGAGTGCCAAAAAAAATTAATTGCCACACAATTTTGAGTGTCAAAAACTTTTGAGTGTCAAACAATTTTGAGTGCCAAAAAATTTTGAGTGGCAAGTATTTTTGAGTACCGAAAATTTCTGAGTGCAAAAAATGTAACTTTTGTTTTCTTTTGTATTACTACAGTATGTGTACTAACATACACGGAATAGCAATACGTTACTTCATCCTGCGTTGCTTTATCTATGCAAATGTTTACTATGTTTATGCTATGCTGTGTACAAATATTTAAAAGAATGGTATATCTTTTCATAAATATTTTTTTCCCTCTCTTCCCTTTGCTGGCAGCACTCTGGTAAAGATAAGAAAAAGTTTGCATGAAAAAATATGTTTCTTTCTGGGGGTTTTCATAATACACCTTTTCACTCTCAAATTAGAACAACAGAACTTCAAACTAAAACAAATGAATTTCAAAATTTAATAGATTATTTTTTCTTTTCATTAGAAATTCATTTATTTTAATTTAAAGTTCAGTTATTTTAATTAGAAGTTCAATTATTTTAATCTAAACTTCAGTTGTTTTAATTTAAACTTCAGTTGTTTTAATTTAAACTTCAGTTGTTTTTATTTGAGATTCACTTGTTTTAATTTGAAGCTCCGTTGTTTTAATTTGAAGTTCAGTTGTTTGAATTTGAGAGTGAAAAGGTGTAGTAGTACAACTATCACTACTACTGCTACTGCATATAATAACCACTGCTACTACAACTGCAGCTACAATCATCTCTACCTCCACTACAATGACTATTATAATAGTATACTTAAATTACTAATACTAGTGATATCATCCAAATGGTTTACCATGTTTTATTTTTATTTCTCTCTCTCTCTCTCTCTCTCTCTCTCTCTCTCTGCCTCTCTCTCTCTCTTCTCTCTCCTCTCTCTCCTCTCTCTCTCTCTCTCTTCTCTCTCTCTCTCTCCCCTCTCTCTCTCTCTCTCTCATCTCTCTCTTCTCCTCTCTCTCTCTCTCTCTTCTCGCTCTCTCTCTCTTCTCTCTTCTCTCTCTCTCTCTCTCTCTCTCTCGTCTCTCTCTCTCCCCTCCTCTCTCTCTCCTCTCTCTCATCTCTCTCTCTCTCTCTCTCTCTCTCTCTCTCTCTCTCTCTCTCTCTCTCCTCTCTCTCTCTCTCTCTCTCTCTCTCTTCTCTCTCTTCTCTCTCTCTCTCTCTCTCTCTCTCTCTCTCTCTTCTCTCTCTCTCTCTCTCTCTCTCTCTCTCTCTCTCACTCCCCTATTCTTATTTTTTATTTTACCATCATTTTCCTCCTCCTCCTCCTCCTCCTCCTCCTCCTCCTCCTCCTCCTCCTCCTCCTCCTCCCCCTCCTCCTCCCCCTCCTCCCCTTCCTGTGACACCAAAGATCCCGGACATAATAATGTTCTGTCGCTTCTGGTTACTCAAGACACCACGACATCATTATTTTTCCCTGTCGCGTGTGTGTAAAAGAGGAGAGAGAGAAAAAGGGAGGAGAGAGAGAGAGAGAGAGAGAGAGAGAGAGAGAGAGAGAGAGAGAGAGAGAGAGGGGAGAGAGAGATGGTAAAGGGAGAAGGCCAACAACAGCAGTCAGGGGAGAGACTGAGAGACGTGTGTAGGGGAGATTTGTTGTGTTCTCTACCTATATTTTATTCCTTTTATTAATTTTTCAAGGGTTTTGAAGCCAGTGCTTTGTCCGCCTTTGTTTTTGTCCGGTCTGGCCTGCACACTGCGAGGCGTTTTTTAGTTTTTTTTGTTGCTCCATATATACTACAGCGTTAGACACACACACACACACACACACACACACACACACACACACACACACACACACGCACACGCACGCGCCACGCGCGCGCACACACACACACAACACACACACACACACACACACACACACACCACACACACACACAACACACACAACACACACACACACACACACACACACACACACACACACACACACACACACAGAGAGCGAGAGAGAAAAAGATAGAGAGAATGAAGGTAGGGGTCGCTATATTGTGTGGTTGCATCCATAAAGGTACCTAAAGGAACGTTGGAAATTAGTGAGAACTTAAGAGTCTCAAAGGAGAGTGAAAGGGAGGAAGGGAGGAAGGGATGTGAGGTTATAGAGTAGGAGGGAGGGAAGGTTGGAGAGAAGGTTACAGGGTGGAAGGGAGGGGAGAATGGAGGAAGGCAGGGAAAGAGAGAGGTAGTTATGTTGTCAGTCTTTCTGTTCCCCGTCAGGAGTAAAGTTTGGTAAAGAGACGCCAGTGTCACTCCTCCGCCTTGAGAAAAAGTTTGATGCAGACATAATGTAATTAATAAAAAAAAACTTTTATCGGGCCTCCAGCAGGGGAGGACCACGGGACTAGCTTGAGCCCGTCAGAGAGATGCTTTGAGTAAAAGAAATGAGAGTGTGTTAACATTTTTATATAAGTGAGTTGCGTGCGTGCGTGCGTGCGTGCGTGCGTGCGTGCGTGCGTGCGTGCGTGCGTGCGTGCGTGCGTGCGTGCGTGCGTTTCGCAGCCTGATGATGTTAATAAGATAATTTAGTGTACTTTTGATGATATTTTAGTGGTGATGGTGATGATATTATATGATATTTTATAATATGATACTGATATTAAAGTGCATAGCCTAATAGTAATAACAGGTAGTAGTAGTAGTAGTAAAAATTGAAGTAGTAGTAGTGGTGGTGGCAACAATAGCAGCAGTAGAAAATCAGTAAATCAGCTTTATTTCATATTCAAATGAATAATTTATCAAGCTGCACAGTTGCTCTCGTTTTAACACACAAAAAGTAAGGCTTCAAATTTATATGACAGATTTGCGCATTTTATGGTAATATGATATGATATGCATAATATATATATTATATATATATATATATATATATATATATATATATTATATATATACATTGGAAACTATAAATAGTGCCGATTTCCTCGTGAGAAAAAGAAGCCTATTTTGTGTAATATACAGACCTAAAGGGCCAGTAGGCAGTGATCTCCAGGGCTCGGATGGCAGGCCCTGAAGGTTCACTTAATTAAGGCCTGTGATGGTTGGCTCTCGCCCGTGGTGGCGCAGGCATGAGTTTTATAGTGGCGCTTGTAATTAGTGGCTCATGCTGCCCCTCTGTGTCCGCCGATGCACTCGCAATCGAAAATAGAGTTAATGGTCAGCATGTGGATAATCTTCGGCCACTTGACGGTTGCAAAAGGATTTTCAGTGGATATTGGCCCCCTACGGTGATTGTACTCGGCTCAACGAGTACGCCACTTGCAGGCGCTATCCACTCTGCCACCGCCTTCCCTAAATTGAATCGCCTGATTAGTAGCAGTAGTAGTAGTAGTAGTAGTAGTAGTAGTAGTAGTAGTAGTAGTAGTAGTAGTAGTAGTAGTAGTAGTAGTTCAGTTCAGTTCAGTACATTTTATTTCGTAATAAACTTACATAGTAGAGTAGACGCACATGATATACAATAAGAAAAAATAAATGTTATTGTTATATACAAACAGCATAATTTGCACATACTTATATGATAAATCTTTCAGGTATGTATTTTTATGTCTTTCACCTTAAGATATCAAATTAAAAATCTCATACATGTACAAATAAAACAAAATGTATGAATAGGCTAACCATTAAAATCAATTGATATAAATTAAAATTATCTATAAAGTATATATATATACAAAACTAAAATACGTAATACATTTGTAAACAACATAGGAAATATAAAAAAGTTAACCCCTAATCTATGAAGGGATTAATATCCATAAAATAAACAGGGGCCTCGCCTCTCCTCATGTCGCTGTACCCAGACTATCCTGGCCTTAATAACATCCAGAGCCTCTTCAAATATATTGATATTGTAATACTGATCAAATAAATGTCTAACATAAGTCATAAAAAGACCTTTTGTATAAAAATATATATTATATTTAATGATAGGATTGCTAGACCTAATCAGTCTTTTAAAGAATCTAGCTTGTATAAGGGCTGTGAGATGCCTTAATAATAATTGATTGCAGTTTTCAGCAGTGATGTGGCTGCTGGCATATGTGGGCACTCCCGACATGAGTTTTAAACCATTATTATATGCTACATTAAATGCTTTAAAAATACAAGATCTAAAAACTGAGGTATCATTCCATAGGGCCAAGCCATATTCTGGACATCAGTAAGAGTTAAATAAAAACAAAAGAACATTAAAATCTAAAAACTTAAAATCTCTGTATACACTATTAAAAGATGAGTAAAATGAATTTAACCGAAAATCGATGTCATCACTATCTTTAAAATTGAAGGAAATATTGTGTCCTAAGTATTTGTAGCAGCTCACAACTTTTAGTTCATCGCCATTAAGTTTTATATTACCCAATACAAATTTTTTTCTTAAATTAAATCTCATACATCTGGTTTTTTCTTTGTTTATCACAAGTTTGTGATTTACAATTTCATTACATAAACATTTGTATAATACCTCCATGTCGTCTCTTGACGCAGCCAGGAGAACCAGATCATCAGCGTAACCTACAACATTAAGTCTGTGGATACCAAGCCTACATCCTATGTCCAAGCTGGAAACTTTTTCAATAATGTCATTTATATAAAAATTAAATAAAAATGGGGATAAAACACCTCCCTGCCTTACTCCCTGTTCAATGAAATAAAATTCACTCTTGGACTGATGCCATCTGACTTGTGCTTGTTGGTTTCTAAAGTAGTGCATTAATGTGAGGGTCAGATCAACAGGTATACCTGAGGATAACAGTTTCTTACCAAGCAGGAAATGATCTATTCTATCGAAGGCTTTACTTAAATCAACAAAAGTGGCAATGGGAGATGACCTTGAGCTACTGTAGCTTCTCATAACCTCTTTTACCAAAAAAGAAGCATCAGTAGTGGATGATGCCTTCTTAAAACCTAACTGCCTAAAATTCAGAGGGAGTTTTTCAGTTAAGAAATTTAAAACATGTAATTCAAAGATTTTCAGCAGACATGAGGATTGTATCACAGGTCTATAGTTGAGGGAAGCATTTGTATTTTTCTTATCTTTAGGTAAAGGAGTAATAGTGCCCCTTAGCAGATCACCGGGAAGATAACAATGTGAATAACACATATTGTAAAACATAGTAGTAGTAGTAGTAGTAGTAGTAGTAGTAGTAGTAGTAGTAGTAGTAGTAGTAGTAATAATAATAGATGTAGTAGTTGAAGCAGTAGAAGTTGTAGTAGTAGTGGTAGAAGTAATAGTAGTTGTTGTTGCTATTGTTGTTTTGCCATCATCAGTAACAGCAATAATATCAATAGTAGTAATAATAGTAGTGCGTGGTAGAAGGAGTAGTAGTGCGTGGTAGAAGGAGTAGTAGTAGTAGTAGTAGTAGTAGAAGTAGTAGTAGTAGCAGTAGTAACAACAGCAGCAGCAGTTGTTGTTGATAGTAAGTGTAGTATCAGTCGATGCTGAGTTTATGCAGCTAAGTTATGACATTCAAATGACGTCACCGGGAATGGGGTCCACTTTCTGTGTCCCTCATAGATGTCCAACATGACCCGTTTCGCACTAACAATCTCCCAGGGTGAACCAGTGATAAGACCGCCTCACAACCACTGCAGCAATACAATACCTTCATAACGCCATGGAGGAAAACTAGTAGTGAGGAAAGATACTTCCTGCCGCTATGAAACAAATTAACAACTTCTATAATTATAATTAGCAGAAATTCAATGGAAAGTTTTAGATATCACTGCGTGGAATAGTAGCTGTTAATGCTTTGCTATAATCAGTGGGTAGTGTTAAATGTTTTTTCTCGCACTTTTTTTTTTCTCCTCCTCATCCCCTCTCCACCCTCTCCTCATCTTCTAGCCATCGACTTCGTCGATCTTCCTCCTCGCTTACATCTATCTACTTCTCATTTCTTAGCAAATTCTGTCTTCTACTCCTGCTCTCTCTTACTCTCTCTCTCTATCTTCTTCTATCTTTCCGCCTTTCTTCTCTCTCTCTCTCTCTCTCTCCTCTCTTCTCTCTCTCTCTCTCTCCTCTCTCTCTCTCTCTCTCTCTCTCTCTCTCTCTCTCTCTCTCTCTCTCTCTCTCTCTCTCTCTCTCTCTCTCTCTCTCTCTCTCTCTCTCTCTCCCCTTTTCCACATGCTACTTTTACCATTACCCCTAACCACTATAAGTATCATTACCATTTATACTACTGCCACTACTACTATGCTCTGCTATCTGTTTATGCCCAAGGAATCCCAATCAATATTTGGATGTTGATGTTTGGTTCTGTTTCCCGTTGCTCCCTCGTGTGTTTCCCTGTTTGGAGGGTCACACCGGAGGGCCGGAGGCGAGGCGGCGAGGCATTGTGTGGGAGGCGGGGGTGAGGAGATAGCGGTGATAAGAGGCACAATAACACCAGGGTAACCGGTAGACTAAGGGGAATAGGGTAGGTGTGATAGGAGAGAGAGAGAGAGAGAGAGAGAGAGAGAGGAAGTTGGCGTTTATGGGGACTAAAGCAGTGATAATATTTGGTATTGGCTTATTATCATTACTAATACTAAGATTATTTGCATTACCATTATTATCATCATTATTCGCATTATTCTCATTTTTATATATATTATTATTATCAGCAGTAGTAGTATTGTTGTAATCGAAATTTTTGTTGTAGACTTGTTTAATCTTCAAAATAATCACGTTCTTCATTTCATTATTCAGTTAACCGTAAGAGAAATGCTGCCTCGATATCCTGCTTCCGCGTGTCTACCTTTATGCATCTCACCTTATAATGCGAAGTCGTGGGTGTGTTACTGAATCGCGATTTAGAGACTACTGAGCACAATGTAATTTTCCAAATTTTTTTTAGCCGGTAATTGGCCTGATTGTGAGAAAACCGAAATGCGGGGATCTCTTGGAGTATCCATGACGAGGTGGAGTCATTTGCTGGGCCGCATATTTCCGATCTCTGGAACAGTATGTGGTATGGGGATGCCTCTAGCCAATCACCACTGTCGAAGCTCGTGACGTCACATAGGGGTGGAGCTAAAATGATTGATCGGCAAATTTAATTTAGACAAATTTAATTTCTTAATTTAATCTAACCAAATCTAATCCAGCCTAAACTAGCTTAACCTAACCAAGACTAATTGAATTATGTTAAATAAAGCACAGATTGTAACCCCGTGATCAATTTAGCTCCACTCCCATGTGACGTCACGAGCCTGGACAGCGGGGATGGTTAGAGACATCCACATGCGACATGCTATTCCAGAGAACGGAAATATGCTGCCGATGGACCTCAGGTAGTATTGAATAAAACCTTTATATTCCCCCTCTTGTATGCTGAAGAGGATGGTAGCCTTTAGGTAGAAACACTTGACTCCACTTAGAATGGTACGGGACGAAGACAACTCAACAGTATGGCTGACAGCTTGTGTGATGGTATTGGGCCACTGCTCTCAAACTCACATGCTGAACAGAGCTTGTGGCATTTACTCTTGGCGCCTGCTTGGATCCCTATATGGGTATGGTCATCCAATTATTGCTTAGATTTTCCCTTTACTAAGAGGAGTATAGTGTCTTTCACGTTATTGGTTGTCAGCATGGAATACACATTTAAAGTAGTTAAGGAGAAGTTTATTGTTGCCTTTTATGTATTAATATCACCATCATCGTCATCATTATTATCATTATTGTAGTAGTTGTTGTTGTTATTGTTGTTATTGCTGTTGTTCTGTACCATTGCTGAGCATCGCCATAGTTTTCTCATTTCATCACCGGTTATAATGAAAACATTTTATATGATAGAACCAGCACCTGTCTATTTCCGAAATCGTGTTCCCAAACTACTCCTAAAACATTTGAAAGTACCGTTAACTTCATACATTAAACACACACACACATACACACACACACACACACACACACACACACACACACACACACACACACACACACACACACACACACACACACACACACACACACACACACACACAATATCCTGCGCACTCAGCAATCCATGGAATATTGGGTAAGTTTATGGCAGGGTATAGAGGAGCCCCGCCTGACACACAATAAAAAACATTCGTGCTAAGTGGTCTTCTTTCCCCTCTCTTCCGCTCCTCTCCTGTCCTCCCATCTCCGTTTCGATCCTCGCTATTCCTGTTCTCTTCTATTCTCTCCCCCCCTTTACTTCTGTGCCTGGTACATACATTCCTTGTCCTCCCATAATATCTCTTCTTCTCTCTCTCTCTCTTCTCTCTCTCCTCTCTCTCTCTCCTCTCTCTCTCTCTCTCTCATCTCTCTTCTCTCTTCCTCTCTCTCCTCTCTTCTCTCTCTCTCTCTCTCTCTCTCTCCTCTCTCTCTCTCTCTCCTCTCCTCTCTCTCTCTCTCTCTCTCTCTCTCTCTCTCTCTCTCTCTCTCTCTACTCTCTCTCTCTCTCTCTCTCTCTTCTCTCTCTCTCTCTCTCTCTCTCTCTCTCTCTCACTCTCTCTCTCTCTCTCTTCTCTCTTCTCATCTCTCTCCTCTCTCTCCTCCTCTCTCTCTCTCTCTCCTCTCTCTCTCTCTCTCTCTCTCTCTCTCTCTCTCTCCTCTCTCTCTTCCTCTCTTTCCCTCTCTCTCTCATCTCTCTCTCTCTCTCTCTCCTCTCTCTCTCTCTCTCTCTCTCTCTCTTCCTCTCTCTCGTTTGGCTCCCACCCTTGACTCTGGTCTGTGTCTGTGGGTGTCA
>JACEEZ010006982.1:102500-107500 GCA_016584305.1 Chionoecetes opilio | reverse complement strand
GATAACGAGTAGTGAGAGAGCGATACGTTATTATAATGAATATACAACCCTCTACTGATGTTATTATATGCAGCACTTGTTATGTACCAAAAATACCTGGCGTGAAGAAGCCGCAAGTGAGATTTAGAGGTAAAAGGCCTTTCATTATGCGAATATATTAACGATGCAACTGTATTTTTGAGTGCCTCGCCAACTTGAAAAACAGCCGCTGGGGGTTTGTGTTCCCTGGAAGCCACGAGACTCCTTGCGAAAGAGTAGGTAACGCTGGAGGGAGTGGCAAGTGAGGAGGGGGGGGGGGGCGGAGAGGAGAGGGAAGGGAGGGAGAGACGGATCGAAAAAAGAGAGCAGATAAAACAAGGGAGGTAAGGGAGAGGGCAGATAGAGGTAACGATAGAGGAAAGAGGGAGAGAATAGAAAGGGATAGAAAACAATAGGTTGAAGAGGAGATGCAAGGTAGAAAGTGAGGAGAGTTTATAAGGATGAACCGGAGGGAGGCGAAGCGGTAAGCAGGGACGAGGGTTCGGAGGATAAAAAAAAGGATGGGAAACAATGGCCCGTAAGGGAGTGAGGGAGGCAGAGAGGGAGAAAAGGGAGATTAAAAAAAAAGTTAAGATGGGACAAGAGGAGAGTAGTAAGGGAGGAAAGAGAAGTAAGGGAGGGAGTAAAGGGGAGTAAGGGAGGGAGTAAAGGGGAAGGTTAAAGGGAGGAAGGTGTGAGGGCGGCCAACATTTGCTTCCATTAACTGAGGTAGTCCAGCGCATGATTCACAACTTAATAGTCTTCCCTTATTTTCGTGCGTGGGGTGAGGGTGGCGTGGCGTCATGGCAGGGCAGGACGAGGAGCAGGTGGGGGTGGTGGTGGCAGTGATGGTGGTGGCTGGTGGGATGGCAGTGATGGTGGTGGTGGTGGCTGGGATGGCATTGGTAGTGGTGGTGGTGACTGGGATGGCATTGGTGGTGGTGGTGGTGACTGGGATGACAGTGGTGGTGGTTGTGGCTGGTGGTGGTGGTAGTGGTGGTGGTGATGGTGGTGATGGTGGCTGGGATGGCAGTGGTGGTGAAGGTGGTGGTGGCTGGGATGGTGATGGTGGTGGTGGTGGAGGCTGGGATGGCAGTGGTGGTGGTGGTGGTGGTGGTGGTGACTGGGATGGCAGTGATGTTGGTTGCGGTGGTGGCTGGGATGGAAGTGTTGGTGGCTGGGATGGCAGTGGTGGTGGTGGTGGTGGCTGGGATGGTGGTGGTGGTGGTGGTAATGAACAAAGTGGTGTTGTAGAGGAGGAGGAGGAGGAGGAGGAGGAGGAGGAGGAGGAGGAGGAGGAGGTGGAGGAGGAGGAGGAGGAGGTGCTGGTGGTGGAAGAAGCCGTCACAGGGCTAAGCTGGTCCTATTTTTTCCCCTTTTTTTTATTTTCCTTTGAGGGTCATAAAGTGTGGCGGTGCAGTAATTCCCGAGTGACCGACCACGTGGCCAGGGGATTACCGCGGCCTGTGTCCTGATGGGGGGGAGGGGGGGAGGTTTTGAAGGGGGAGAGGGAAGGAAGGAGGGTGAGGAGGCGAGGTTTTTTAAGGGGGAGGGGGAAGAAAGGAGGGTTCCAGAGGTATTAGTATTATCCTTTCCATTTTCCTTAATTTGTCGCTGTCACCCATCATTATCTCAGACATAAAGCCACATCTGTTTCTACCTGAACGAAAATTCATGAGACAGACTCATTATTTTTTTCTTGGCTGCGAAGGACCAATCTCTATATTTGCGTATTCTAATTAACCTCTCTACTCACTCTATACATTTATTTTCTTGTAGACTGATAATGTTTTTAACTTTAGATGGAAACATAAACATAACTTTTGTTTTAAGTCTGTCGTAATTCACACCAATACCAGAAGCGACTGTCTATAGTCTATTTTTTTTAACGAGGCAAAAATTTCATTGTTCTTAAGGTCTCATGCTTAAAATGATGCCTATGTTTACCTGATAATATGGTTAACTATGATAAAATACAACTGACATTTCAAAGAAGCGTAGTATTCCCTTCTCCTGGCATCAAATATCAGTCAGTAAGCAGCAAGGGGGCAGGATTTTTCACCTCGTTAAAAAAATAGACTATAGTGGCGAGTAATAGTGATTTATCCCGACATTGTTTCGCCTCTCAAAAGCTAAAAAGATAGACATTCTATTATCGGGAATATGAGGAAATTTGAAGCACTTTAACGGGGCAGCAGGAGATTTTGATCCTCTCTGCTGTGGAAAAGGACGATATAGAAATCCCCCGTCCAAGGTCTCTAGTTTTGTTAGCGAGGTGACCTGATCTCGCTGCTTTGAATTAGACCTCACGTCTAAGTTTGTTGGGTTTTTCACCATATCTCTTATGAAGTTCTTATGAAATTCTTCTATTGACCTACATATTTATCATTCTTTAGAGTAATAGTAATATAATTGGGTTATGTTTGTCAGATATCAAAGGGTCAAAATTTTGTACCTAACTTATTTTAATTTCTATAGGAAACTCAAGGCGGTGTAGAGCCGATCCAGCGACTACCATACAGACTCAAATACCCTAGCTCTTGTTATAGGGACGACGTCATTCCAACACCTAACTACCTCTCTGTGGTTATGTGTCTTCCCACCTGTGTATGTATGTCTCTGGCCAAAAAAAAAAAAATGTCTCTCTCTCTCTCTATCTCTCTAACTCTAACTCTCTCTCTCTCTCTCTCTCTCTCTACCCGTCAGGGTTGCTCGGTTGGTAGAGCTGCGGGCTCGCATGTAGTGTCCCTGCATTCGGTCAGCGGTTCGAGCCCACCAAGTTCGTCCTGGCGTGGTGGCGCTTTGTATAGTCAATAACCTTGTATTGGTACTTTGCAAAGTGTCTAATGGGTCAAAGTATCTTCTCACATCTCTCTCTCCGCCTATCTCTCATCAATCTCGCTTTTCTCTCTCCTCTTCCACTCTCTCTCGCTCTCTCTCTTCTCGTCTCGCTCATCTTCTCTTCTCTTCGCAACCTACCCGTCAGGGTGGCAAGGTTGGTAGAGACGTTGGCTCGCAATTGTGCACGTCCCTGTGCATTCGGTCAGCGGTTCGAGTCCGCCTAGTTCGTGCTGACGTGGCGGCGCTTTGTATAGTCAATAACCTTGTAGTTGGTACTTGCAAAGTGTCTAGATAGGATGAAAATCTTATCTTATCTTATCTCTCGCACCAATTCATACTCGTATACTACGAACGACAAGAAATAGAAATGAAAGAAATTTAGTTTAAGAACGGCTTAATCGCGTTGACTCATGAAAAATACAGAACCGGCGGCCAAGTATTGATAAATTGATCACTTCACTTTCTTTACCCCAGTCGGTTCCCTTGACGGACAGCAGCTCGTGTGAATTAGACGTTTTTTTATGTCTCGCTTAAATGATGTAGTACTTCATAAATATTTGTTTTAACTTCTTATCTTCGCATCGACTTTGATATAATCTATTGTTATTTTTGTTTCCAATGCTTTATTTTTGCTCTTTTTTTCTTATCTTTCTTTCTTTAGCATGAGGAAGTATCAGGAGTTGGCAAAAAATGTTGTATGCATCATTTTCTTTTAAGGGTTTTTTCTTTACTGTTATTTTAGTGTTTGTTGTCCATTGATTTATCCTTCAAGGTGTGAATGGATGTTTGTGTGCCTGGTCGATGCAGCTCATTCATCTGTTTCAAGTGTCTGTATTGTTTATGTATGAACCTAAGCGTTAGTCGATACAGTTATACACGTGGGGAGCCTTGTTCTAAATTGTGTGTGTGTGTGTGTGTGTGTCTGTGTGTGTGTGTGTGTGTGTGTGTGAGACTCTGGGAACTCTGTAGTGTAGTGGTTAGCACGCTCGGCTTACAACCGAGAAGTCCCGGGTTCGATCCCCGGGCGGAGCGAAAGATAGATGGGTGGTCTTTCTTAAATCCCTAGCCCCTGTCCACCCAGCAGTGAATGGGTACCGGGTGCCAGCCGGGGGTTTGTAACCCCCCCCCGGGGTGGTGGCTTCGGCCAACACTAATATGCAGCAGCGGTAGATCACTATGGCTCTGAGGCATTATCCTCTAAACAAAACAAACAAGAAAACAAACAACAAACAAGTGAGAGTGTGTGTGTGTGTGTGTGTGTGTGTGTGTCTGTGTGTGTGTGTGTGTGTGTGTGTGTGTGTGTGTGTGTGTGTGGTGTGTGTGTGTGAGTGTGTGTGTGTGAGTGTGTGTGTGTGAGTGTGTGTGATGTGAGTGTGTGTGTGTGTGTGTGTGAGTGTGAGCGTGTGTGTCTGTGTGTGTGTGTGTGAGTGTGAGTGTGTGTGTGTGTGTGTGAGTGTGAGTGTGTGTGTGTGTGTGTGTCTCTGTGTGTGTGTGTGTGTGTCTGTGTGTGTGTGAGTATGAGTGTGAGCGTGTGAGTATGAGTGTGAGCGTGTGTGTGTGAGTGTGTGTGTGTGTGTGACTGTGTTTGAGGAAGTGTCTATTTCGGCCTATAGTACAAGCTGGTGTATATTTTCCATTCCTGCCTCAGCTTTATTCATGTTTTTTTGTTTTTGCCCAAATCCAGTTTTTTTTATTCTCTTGCCTGACTTACAATTTTCTTTATTCGTACTGAACCTTTTTTTTCCATGACGCAATTTATTTTTACAGCACTTTCAACCCTGTGTCTGTCAGCTCTCGATGTTCTTTTTGCTCTCATAATTAGGTACACGTACATATACATCTCTTTGCGTCCTTGGTAACAATCTGGTATTGCATTTTTCGGTAACACCATCGTTCTTACTAATGTCTTCACAGGGCTTGGCAGTCATCAATAATGAGTCCCCACCGTCACCCTATCCCTCTATGCCTTGTGATTTTGCTTCCCTCACCCACACAACTCATGACTCAATGCCATCGCCATCCTCGAATTACAGGAATGGACCGGTTCGCGTGACAGCCTAAACGCCCACCACTATATTTATTCCTTTATGTTCGTATTGTGATTCATTTCCGATATCTAACGACTGCGTGACTGTATCGGC
>JACEEZ010006982.1:90000-92500 GCA_016584305.1 Chionoecetes opilio | reverse complement strand
CAACGCCACACACGTCGGCGACTCCCACTCTCACGTGGCCGCCATTAATCACCGCCGCGTTGCCCTGCCTGCACGGCTGCATCCCCCGCGGGGCCGTGCACACCACACTGCAGGACGGACGGCCGCGCCGTGCCGAGACAAGGGTCCCCGCGTGGCCCTAGGAAGGCGCCTCTGCCATCCCGAGGGTCACGGAAGACTGTAACAATTCCTTCACATGGACGCCTGCACACCAAGGAGTGCAATGAAACAAAACATTATATATATATATACGTGTATATATATATATATATATATATATATATATATATATATATATATATATATATAGTATATATATATATATATAGTATATATATATATATATATATATATATATATATATAATATATATATATATATATATATATATATATATATATATATATATATATATATATATATATATATATATATATTATATATATTATATATATATATATATTATATATATATATATATATTATATATATATATATATATATATATATATATATTATCAAGAGAGATTGTTAAGTAATAGAGACAAACAAACAGACAGACAGACGAAGAGGCAATTATGTAAATAATAATATTTACAGGAACTACCATGTGTAGGTCTCACGGCCTCTTGTAGATTCCTCATTTTCTTATGTTCTTAATATTCTAAGATCACTTTTCTCTTCTTGCCACATTTTCTATAGGACTGTTGTTCCAGACCAAAAAGTATCAAATATTGCAAGTATATAATTTTCACATCAGAACACTAAGTCTTATACTTGAACAAATACACACGTACTACCTGAGAAATTCGTGATTCTGTACAGACGCGAGGCATCACCCACAAAAGCAGGCCTGTTTTCTCTCCCTAAAAAGAAGGTTCAGGAAACATGTGATGGAAAGCTTCATCAGGGCCATAAAGTCCATAAAGAACCGTGTGCAAGGCCTTAATGTCTGGTGGGGGCCATAACGGGGCACCCTCCCTGCTCGGTGCCATCACACACTAAGTGGGGGCATCAGAGGGAGCGCCGCGCCCCGGGATGCATAGTAAGTAAGCGGGACGAGTGAGGGGGAACAAGCCATCAATTTCCCCTCACTGGCGATCCATCACATCAAGGCGGGTGGGGATGGGGGGCTGGTGTGCAGGGAGGAGGGGGGTGGGTTAGGCCTGAGTGTGACCCATAGGAGGCAGCTGCTTTGGGACCCTCCGAGACCCAAGACTAACCCTGGGAATCGCCTTGCCTGTTTACGTATCATTCAATCACGCCTTCACCATTTAAGACAAAATCACTGCACGCCACCACACACTTTCTTTGCTGTATTCCCTTGTCCTCTTACACGCACGAACGCCTTCATTCTGGCGGCCTCCTCAGCATGATCACGTCTCTTCTTCCCTCACCACCACCGCCTCCACATACTGCCTTTATCTACCCGGTATCCCATCTGGGCGGATCACGTGCCCCATAAACCCAATCTCTATACCAACCACTTCCCTACAGCCTTGGCGCTAAAGTCTCCCTTCCTGCCTAGATCCACACAATAAGGATCACTCGCTGAGGTACTGAGCCTTAGAAATAGATATGCATCACCCTAAGGAAGATCTACGCGAGGTCTTAGCGTAGTTTCGCAGGAAGGAAAGCAGAAAGTTCTCCCGCAAGCTCAAGAATAATCCGAGAAAGTTTATCTCCCTCTATCCGCTGCGGGGTATGTAATATCTTTGGTGTCATGGCCTTCAGCACCTCGTTGGTGTTTCATATGGCCATACGGTGCTCATGAGTTTCCTCCATAAGGTCTTGGGCGGCGTGGATAGTGCACATGCCGTGTCCATTATGCGGTCCTGTGCTCGCCAGACAGTTGCCAAACGTAGTCGATGTGTTTGTTGTTTAGAAACGAGCTGCACTTAACTGTTTCTTTGGTCGCTGCAACCAGCTCTTATATACTACTAGCCGCAAAGCCGCCCACCGGGCGGACTTTTTGGCTAGCTCCTGCGGAGGGCTATTGGTGGGCCACCACCTGTGTTTGGTGGGCCTTCGGCCCACCAAACACAGACTCTCCAGATAGCCCCTTATAACTTTCTTGAAATCATGGATGTAGAAATGTATATATTAACGCCAACCCATTCACATCACCCCCAACCCATTCACTCACCCATTACCCATCACCCCCCACCCATTCACTCGCCCATTACCCATCACCACACATCCATTCACTCACCCATTACCCATCACCCCCCCACCTATTCCCTCACCCATCACCCCCAACCCATCACCCCCAACCCATTCACTCACCCATCACCCGACACCCATTACCCATCACCCCACCCATTCACTCACCCATTACCCATCACCCTACATCAAGGTTTCCTCAATTCTCGCAACCCACTTTTTTCACAATTCTCCCTAATAGGCTGCTAAAAAAAGAAGAAAAAAGTGACCGGTTCATCCCATAACTGGGCTTAAAACCTTCCCCTGGTCAACCCGGTTCC
>JACEEZ010006982.1:82500-85000 GCA_016584305.1 Chionoecetes opilio | reverse complement strand
GAGATCTAAATAAAAAGAGGACGGGGGAATGGAAGGAACAAGTAACTAATAGACGCAGCTGCAAGGGAGGAAGATAATAAAATGTCGCAGAAAGAATGAGAGAGAAAAAAAATACAAAGGAGAAAAGTCAATAGGGACTGAATGAGGGAGGGAGGAATAGAAAGAAGGGAGCAAGGGAGAATGGAGAATAGAAGAACAGGAAAAGAGATGGGAGAATGGAGAATAGAGGCGCAGGAAAAGAGATGAAAGAAGGGTAACCTACGATGATCTTTTTACATGCAAATACGCGTGGCGGTCTTATGGACGACAAAGTTTGAATCTACTCATTTCAGAGATCACAGGAATCTAAGGCTCTTTTTACATACTTTAATCTTTGGTGCGGAGATAACGTCAAGATTGTGATGAGTTCCGCCTCCTCTTCTTCCCCTTCCTCCTTCCCCCCTCCCGCCTTCTTCCTCTTCTCGTATTCCCCCATCTCCTCCTCCTCTTCCTCTCTTTCTTGTCTTTTATTTTTCCTTACTTCTCTGTCTCCTCATGATTCTTGTACACCTTTTTCCTTTGTTCCTCATCCTCTTCCTCCACCCCTCCTCTTCCTTCTTCATTTATTCTGAATTTTCTCCCTCCACCTCCTTCTCTTCCTTCTCCTCCTTCTCCTCCTCCTATCACTTCAACTAAGCCTTCAACTTTGATCGTCTTTTGCCTATAATTCGTAGAAACTAATGTCACATTGGTAGAAAGTAGTCACAGACAGTCCCTTTTGGCCAAAGAGGGCTGTTGCTGTCTGTTCTTTCTTTGCACTCCTTCTCCTCGTCCTCCTCTTCCTTTTCTTCTTCCTCCTCCTCTTTGGTCCTCCTTTGTAAATATTAAAGTAAAATTGAATAAGACATGAAAATATTAACCTCACGTGGGCTAAGTCCACAAAGAAAGAAGTCTTGCGTTAAGACAACAAAATAATGTCCATTTGTTTATACTTTTAACGACCACATTGCGTGTTCGTGAAGATCTGTTATGAGTATTATTGTCATTATTTGTTTCTCTTTTCAAAATATGATGTTGGTATGGAATTATTCTTTTTTAAATGTCAGTCGTTATTATGGCACAACAAATAAGTCATACAATGGAATGCTAAATAATGATGATGAATGCAAATGACACAAAGAAATTTACAAGAAATGCAATATAAAACTTTCCGTTGTATTTTGCTATAAAGGAGGGGAAAATGACAACAACAAATATTAACGGAAAACAAATGCAACATATCATCTTTCCTTGCAACAATGATACTTAGAAGGAAGACAAGGCGCTGTAATACCGAGGCAATTGTGTTTCCACGTTGAAAGCTAATGGGAGAATTGCAATACATCCTTTATGTTGCGCTGACGGTAACTCGAAGAGCACACACCACACACACACACACACACACACACACACACACACACACACACACACACACACACACACACACACACACACACACACACACACACACACACACACACGCACGCACGCACGCGCGCGCACACCCACCCACCCACCCACCCACCCACCCACCACACCCACCCACCCACCCACCCACCCACCCACCCACCCACCCACCCACCCACCCACACCCACCCACCCACCCACACCACCCACCCACCCACCCACCCAACCCACCACCCACCCACCCACCCACCACCCACCCACCCACCCACCACCCACCCACCCACCCACCCACCCACCCACCACCCACCCACCCACCCCACCCACCCCACCCACCACCCACCCACACACACACCCCCCACACACACACACACACACACACACACACACACACACACACCACACACACACCACACACACACACACACACACACACACACACACACACACACACACACACACACACACACACACACACACACACACACACACACACACACACACACACACCACACACACACACACACACACACACACACACACATTTTTCAACGTCGTTTATTAGTTATTAGACGTCCAACTCAACAGGAACTAAGTGATTCACGGAGAGATGCCACCGAGCGCCTAACTTCTGATATTTCTATAATTTCTGATTGGGGCAAAGCAAACCTTGTTTTGTTCAATGCCTCAAAAACCCAATCTCTTCACCTATCTACTCGACAAAACCTACCAGATAACTATCCCCTCTTCTTCAATGACACTCAGCTGTCTCCTTCTTCTACAATGAACATTCTAGGACTATCCTTTACTAAAAATCTGAACTGGAAATCTCACATCTCATCTCTTGCTAAAACAGCTTCTAAGAAGTTAGGTGTCCTGTGGCGTATGCGTCCTTTTTTTTCTCCCTCCCAATTGCTTGCTCTCTACAGGGGCCTTATCTGCCCATGTATGGAGTATGTCTCACATGTTTGGGGAGGATCCACTCATACAGCTCTCCTAAACAGGGTTGAGTCAAAAGCTTTTCGTCTCATCCCCTCCCCTCCTCTGACTGACTGTCTTCAATCTTTAAATCAACGAC
>JACEEZ010006982.1:35000-77500 GCA_016584305.1 Chionoecetes opilio | reverse complement strand
GACCTGAACAATGACATCGAGAAATAATAAGGAATACTGTAAATCTATTTTTGTATATAACTTGATAATGCATAGTGCAAAACACACCATTTTTCAACCTCACCCATATTTTGATCCCACAAAACTTATCATGGTTTAAAGATTTGATTTCTATTTAACTTTAATTTGAAACCTTTATTTTTCAAATGTAAGGACATTATACTGAAAAAACCAGTGTCATCCCTATATTGCAAACACTATAGTTTTTGGTAATATTAACTATTAATGTTATTGTTGTCGATATCGTAATCATTATCAGTATATCATTACTATATTCATTGTCATCATTAGTATTACCATTATTATAAATATTTTCGTTCTATCTACAGTAGTTATTGAAACTTATTCATGTTATTGTCAGTTTCAATGTTGCTGCCTTCTTCTTTTTCTCCTTCTTCTTCTTCTTGCTCCTCCTTTTCTACTTCTATGTCTATTATTAATATCAATATCATTACCAATATCTTTATTATTGTCATTAGTACCATTGCTATTATCATTATTGTCAGTATTATAGCAATGCTCTTAGAACTCGGGAGGGAACATCTCTGAGTGCTCTAGATTAGGTGAATTAACTCTCTCTCTCTCTCTCTCTCTCTCTCTCTCTCTCTCTCTCTTCTCTCTCTCTTCTCTTCTCTCTCTCTCTCTCTCTCTCTCCTCTCTCTCTCTCTCTCTCTCTCTCTCCTCTCTCTCTCTCTCTCTCTCTCTCTCTCTCTCTCTCTCTCTCTCTCTCTCTCTCTCTCTCTCTCTCACCACCTTGATGAGTTAATACTTTCTCTCTTCCCTTTCTTTACTCCCCCAAGAACCACAAAAGCCTAATGTTCCTTTCAGCAGCACCTTCCTTCACCCTCTCCCTTCCCTTCCCTTTACTGCCCTTCCCTCCTTCCCTTCTCACCTCTGACCTCATCTTGCCCATTCCCTATCCAGCTTCCTCTCCTGGCCCTCTACTCTCTCCTCTCTCTCTCTCTCTCTCTCTCTCTCTCTATCATCTCTCCCTCTCTCTCTCTCTTCTCTCTCTCTCTCCTCTCTCCTCTTCTCTCTCTCTCTCTCTCTCTCTCTCTCTCCTCTTCCCTCTCTCTCCTCTCCTCCTCTCTCTCTCTCAAACCTCGTTAGTTGCAATTCCTATTTAATTTGTACACAAATATTTGAAAAAACTTAATTTGAGTGAAAATAATATTATTACTGTTGTTATCAAGAGTCACATGTGTGTGTATATGTGTGTGTGTGTGTGTGCGTGTGTGTGTGTGCTAAACTGTGTGTGTGTGTGTGTGCTAAACTGTGTGTGTGTGTTGTGTGTGTGTGTGGTGTGTGTTATACTGTGAGTGTCTGTTGTGTGTTTTACTGTGTGTGTGTGTGTGCTTCTGTGTGTGTATGTCTTTGTGTGTTTTTTTTTTTGTTTGGGGGGGGGGGGGGGGGTGTGTGGGGGGGGGGGGGGGGGTTTGGTGTTTTTTTTTTGGGGGCGGGTTTTGCATTCATCCCCTTTTTTTTTCCTTTTTTTATTGTTTTTTCCCGTCTGTTATTTTTTTTTTAAAAATAAAAAAAAAAAAAAAAAAAAAAGGGGGAAAGGGGGAAAGGGGCCCCCGGGGGGGAAAAATATTAAAAAAAGCTTAAAATTTTTTTTTTCCTTGCCCCCCTTCCCCTTTCCCTTTCATTTTTCCCCCAAATTTTCTTCCTTTTTTCCCCTCCACCCCTCCCTCTGCTTCCCCCCGTTTTTCCCTCCGTCCCGCACCTTTTCTGGGTTTTCTCTTAATTCTCTAATTTTTCTTCCCTCCTCAAATGCCCCGGGGGCTCCATGTCTCCCTCCTCCCTTGGAATAATTTATATATGAGTTTTTTTTTTTTTTCTCCCCTCTCTTCCTCTCTCTCTCTCTCTCTCTCTCCCCCTCTCTCTCTCCTCCTCTCTCTCTCCTCTCTCTCCCTTTCTCCTCTCTCTCTTCTCTCCTCTTTCTCTCCTTTCTTCTCTCTCTCTCTCTCTCTCTCTCTCTCTCCCCTTTTCCTCTCTCCTCTCTCCTCTCTCTCCTCTTCTTTCCTCTCTCTTCTCTCTCTTCCCCCCTTCTCCTCGTCGCTCCTCCTTCCCCCTTCTCTTCCTCTCTTTTTCTTCTTCTCCTCCTCTTTTTTGTTTTCTTTTCCTTTTCTTCTTTTCTCTCCGTTTTTGTTAAATTTTTGTCAACACTTTTTTAAAACCGAGCTTTTGCAAGCAGCCCGCCGGGGAAATGTGGCTTCCAAAAAAAAGGGGGGGGCTCCTTGGGGGGGTCTTCCCGACGGGGGATTTGAGAGGGTGGAAGGGGGACGTCTAATTAACCGAGCACAGGGGCGGCGGCCCTGGATGCCGGTGGGGAAGGGGGGGAGGGCTTCCCTGGGTGGGGGGGACCAGGGGTGTGGGATGAAAGGGGGAGTGATGGGTGTCCGGGTTTAATTTTGGGGGGATTTTAAAAGCGGGAAAGCCGAGGGGAGACGGGAGTGGCCCGTGTGTGGGGGAGGATGGGGCTTGGGAGTGGTTTGGTAAGCTGGCAGCAGCGTCCAGGAGGAGAGGGGTGGGGGAAGGGCCTTGTGGCCTCGTGTGTGGGGGAAAAAGGCTTGGGGAACCCCTTTTTTGATGATTTTGGGTGGGGCGGCAAAAGGGGGGGTGGGAAGGAGGTGATTTTCGCTTTTTCCTTTTTGTTGGGAAAGGGGAAAAGGCTGGGGAAACCCATTGAGGGGATTTTCAGCCCGTGGCCGTGTGGGCCCCAGAAAAGAGTGGGGGGGTGGGAGTGAATTTTCCCTGGGTTGTGTCCAGGGCTTGGGAAGGGGGGGGTTTTGAGTCTTGTTAGATGAATGAGGGAGGGGCTCTCCAGGGCTGTGAGACCCACGAAGGCACAGCCCGGGCAGTGGGCCATTGTTTGCCCCATTGTTTTTGGTTTGGAAAAAGGCCCCCCGGGGGGGTTTGCGGTTTTGCCCCGTTCGGTGATGGAGGGAAGAGGGGTTTCGTATCCATAGTAGAATTTTCCAGCGAACGGGGGGGACACCTTTGGGGCGCCAAGTGTTGGGGGTTGGAACCCAACTTGGCAAAATCCCGGGGAGGGATTTCCCCCCCTTTTTGGGGAGGGGTTTGGTTTAGGGGTTTTGTTTGGGCACCCTGGCAACATTGCCCGCGGGTTTTGGGGGGCCGCGAAAAATTTTAAAAATTCGGGGGTTTCGAAAAGGGAGGGGGGGGATTTTGGGGGACGGGGGGTTTTGTCCTTCGAAAGGCCCGAGGGGGGGACTACCTGACCTCCTGCTGCAGGTTGCAGACCTTAGTCCAATCTGGGGGTTTTTGAGGGGACTCTAGGGCGCTTTTTTTTTGTGTGGCCCTCTATTTTTTGGGGGGTGTGGGGTGTTCGTGAGGGAGATAAGGAAATGGAGCGCTATAATCCAGGAGAGAGCGGGGGCGTGAATGAAAAAGGTGCGCTTCACCTAAACGGGCCCCCCCCTTTTAAGCCAGTGTTTGCCGTAGGCGGAGATCCTGCTGTTTTCACGCTCCTGCAGGTAAGCACTGTGTGCGGAGGTTGAAAAACGGTTGTCGAGCCAATCCCCAGGTAGGGTGCGACGTACCCAGGAAGGGTGGTCCAGGAAAGAGCGGGGCGCGCGGCGCGTCACAAACCCAAACCCCAGGGCCCCTTGGATTTTGCCCATTCAGCTTAAACCTGTTCCCTACACTTGGTGGTTTATCAGTAAACAGGTTCGGGGCTCGTTGTGGGGGGCGGGTCCAGGCATAGAGGAAAGGTCGTCCCATAGCAGGAAGCTTGTTCCGGGGGGAGTGGGAGAGAGATGAGTTTTTCCATTAGTATTTTAAACAGGAAGGGGCTCAGAAGCTGCCCTGTGGTTTTCCCCTTTTTCCCCTGTTGAGGGAGTTGAGAAAATTCCCCCTGAAAGGGAACTTAGCCGCTCGGCCCGAGGGAATCTTTGAGCCATAAGGTCTGCCGCATACTTCCCCTTTCGGGACCAAACGAAAAAGGGGTCACTTTCCGGCAGTTGGCGAGTTTTAAAGGCTTTCTCGAGATCGAGGAAGGGGGACTGGGTACCCCCGGAAATCACGCATAGAAGAGGAAAGGCATTCAGCTGTTTTTCCCATGCCCCGCCCTTTGGCAAAAAGTCTTGAGGAGCGGACCCACCGCCCCGGTTAGCCTGTTTTTGGACTATCCGCTCCATGGTTTTTGGGGGGGCCCCCCAAAAGCTTGAGGGGGAGATAGGGGCATGGGACCAGATCTTTGGTTAGGATGGGGAAAGTGGTAGCCTCCTTTCCCTTTTAAAGGTATTTGAAAGGGCCCCCCCAGGAGGCGTTTAAAAGGGTGAGAGGGCGGATTTACCATCTGAGCCGCATTGGGGATCATGGAGTATGTAATCCTGTCACCCCCGGGGGGGGAAAGTTCTCCACTTTGTTTTAGTGCCCCCCACGTAGTTCGAGGAGGGTGAGGTGTGTTGGGGTTTTTACTACCTCACGGCGCGGTCCCACTTGATCAAATTTTTGCTGGGAGGCTCTTCAATCTGCACGTGTCTCAGCTGGGAATTGTCAGGGAGGTGCGAGTGGCAAATGAGGGGGCGAGCTCTCTGCTTTTCGAGCAAGGGGGGGGGGGTCGGATGGGGCCCCTTTTGCCTGCGATGATTGTAATGTCGCCACATTTCACCGAAATGACGAGTGGGAGTCGAGCCCTCGACACCAGTTTAGCCCGGGCCCCCCCAATTCAGCTTTCCTCCTGTTGGCAGCACTGGGGGCAATGCCCGAAAGGGGCGCCCTGTTTTGAGCAGTTGGGGTTTTTGGGGGGTGTGTCTGCGGGTGGAGTTTAAAGCGGGTGTTGAGCTCCCCCACGCAGTCGTTTAAAAAAAGTGTCTCGAGGGGCTTTGTGGTAAAAGGAAGATTGAGCGGGATGCTCCCCGGATGCGGCGGCGGAAAGGGGATCGTAAGAGCGGCCTCCTTTTGGTCAACGTGAGGGATAGGTCAAGAGTGGGGAAAGGGGTGTTTTGAGGGCGGTTTTTTAAACTTTGCCCATTTTCCATTTTGTGTTCCCTCTGGGGGGGGGGGCTGGGGGGAGGGGACTTTAGGAGGTTGAGTGGAAATTATGGCAAAGGGGGTGTGGTTATGTGGGGGGGAGGGCCCAAGGGCGCAGGGGGGGAAGAAAGTCAGTGACGGGAGAGATCAAAGGGGTCCTCCGTGCATATGGTTGGCTCTCCGTTGTTTAGGAGAGCAACGCCGGGTGCCGGTGAGGGGGGTCTCGAGCTGCCCCTCCTGCTAAAATTTGGGCGACCCGGAGGTGAAGAATAGGGGGGTGAAGTTAAAAAACCCGCCTATGAAAGGGCGGCGAGGTGCGGCGGGGCGAGGAGCTCCCTAGCTAAAGGGAAATTTATCGGGAGGCTTTTGATGTTGTATAAGTCGAGGGGGGGAATGGGGAAGGTGTATGTACGCCCTGGATTTCTCTCTCGGGCCAAAGGGGGGAGCTGCGATGGTAGACCTGAATGTTATTCTTTACAAGATGAGCACCTTGGCTCCCCCCTTTTACCTTGGGTAGGAAAAAAATTTTTGGTATCCCCGGGGGAGACCGGGGGTTGTGGTGGCAAAGGTCTCCTGGAGGAGAAAAAAAATCTATGTTTTCTCCGTGGGGGTGCTTCATGGAGGAGGGGGAGCTTTCCCCGGACTCCCCGGATGTTCCACGCAAGAGGCGAAGCCCCCCATGATTTCTGTTCCCGTCCCCTTTGGGGGCGGGCCTCGGTTCGTGATGGCTGGCCAGGGTTTTTGTGTTGGGTTGGTTGAGCAAGTCGGGGGGGAAAGGCTGGCTGCGTTTGTTGAGTCGAGGGTTTTTGGGTCCGGGGCTGGGTTTTGGGATGGGGAGGGGAGGGGGAGGGGGGAATTGTTGGAAGTGTCGGGTTGTCTCTCTCTCTTTTCTCTCTTCCTCTTTTTCTCTCCGGTTCTCTCTCTCTCTCTTTTCTTCTCTTCTCTTCTCTTTCTCTCTTCCTCTTCCCCTCTCTCTCCCTTTTCTTCTCTCCTCTCTCTTTTGTTTGGGGGGTTTTTTTGTTTTTTTTTCCACTTTTTTCTTCTCTGTTTCCCTCTTCTTCATCAATCCCACAAAGAAACATAAACACAAAAAAAGGCCTTTAGCACATAATATAGTGTACATAAAACACAATAAACAACACAACAACACTAGTTAATTAAACACTACGACGCAACGCAACACAAAGGAAAATCGAAGACATAAGAAATAATCACATCCTGGTATTATTTTCATGGTTTTTTTAATCAACCTTTCTCCATTTCTTTTATTTCCATTTCTTCATTTTTTTTCTTACCTCTGGCCTCGGACAAAACGCTAATATCCCCACCTTCGGCAGATAATTAGAAACCATTTTCTTTCCAAAGTCTTGCAGTTCCCTTCGACTTTAATTACTTTCTGACTGAGCCCATGATGGTGTAGCGCCGTGCTGGCTTCCCCGTGGTGGAGGCGAGGCGCGGATATACCTGCTAAATAGATAATAGGAACAGAGAAGTGTATCCTAATGTGAAATCAAACAGTCGAAAAATAAAGCATATTAGAATCAATATATTTACATGCTAATAAAGTAAATTCAACTGGAATATTAACCCCTTCATGCCCAGATCTTTCCTTTGTAATAAAAATTTGTATGTTGTCGAGCCATAAAATAACGAAAAGTAACTGAATATACCAAATTAGTTAGTCGACAAGGATACTAAACAGGTCATATAGATATGACCTGTTTAGTATCCTTGTCGAAGATGCTAAAATAATGCTTTTATTCACTAAAAATCGTTTAATGGTAGCCAAATTACAATGGAAATAACGTTCTGGGCCTCAAGGGATTAAAAAACCCAGTTGTCACGCAAATGAAAATAAACGGTGGGAGGAAGAATATGCAGAGGAAGTATTTGAAGGTCCTAGAATAGAGAGGAAGAAGTCAGTGAAACCTAAAATACGTAAAATTAAAAAAATCATACAGGTAGGGTCATTGGGTACAGAGGTGGATGTGATATTTGGAGAAATTGAATATGACGTCAGACACAGAGCTAAAAAAAGATATCATTTGTAGGGAAGTTTATGTTTAATAGACTTTGAGCGTCGTAATCAGTACAAGAAGAAATAAATGATGAGAATGATTATGAACTTGAAACCCAACTAACTAAGGATAATTTTAAAATTATGTTAATATTTCAATTACAACACAGTAACATAATCACCTATCCAATATAATTAAGGCTAATTTCTCAAACTTACATCTTGTCTACAGTAAGTGAAGATAAACTAGAACCATGAAGGTAACTTAACCCCTTGAAGGCCAGAAGGTAATGTTCATTGTTGTTTGACTACCATTAGACACATTTAATAGATATAAGCAACATTTTATAGACATGACCTGTTTAGTATCCCTTGTCCACTAGCTAATTTGGTATATTAAGTCACTTTTCGTAATTTCATGGCTAACAACAGACGAATTTATATAGCAAAGGAAAGATCTGGGCGTAAAGGGGTTAAACAGGATTTGTACACATACTCAAAAAACATTACATGCGCTTACGGATATTAAAAACTCTCATACGTCTGAATATATCGAAAATATACAATGGCTAAACGGTGCGTCGAGTAGCTGACCAAAAGTAAAGTATATTGAAAAATGTCGAGTTACTTGTCAGGCCTGAGGGACAACGAGCCAACGCGGTACATACTTAACATGCATGAGTGGTGGTGAGGGTCAGGCCACAGCGGGGAGAGAGACTAGGGATATGAAAATGTTTAGTTTAGACAGTTTATTTTTAGAAATGAGAGAGTTTAAGACAGTAAGTGGGTGAAGGAGTTGGCTTCCCGCTATATTAGACTCTGACTTCCTCTTATGAATGTGTCAGACTGCATGGAGATTATTGTCATTCATGTTGAGAGAGAGAGAGATAGAGAGAAAGAGAGAGAGAGAGAGAGAGAGAGAGAGAGAGAGAGAAGGAGAGAGAGAGAGAGAGAAGAGAGAGAGAGAGAGAGAGAGAGAGAGAGAGAGAGAGAGAGAGAGAGAGAGAGAGAGAGAGAGAGAGAGATTATGAGGGGGGAGTTCTTTTCATTTATTCAAGCTAGCATTAGTAGTCTCGTGGGGTCACCCTCTCATGCCTCCCTGACTGATGCAATGTGTCCCTTGTGTGGCCTTGGCGTCTAACCTTCCTAGTAATCAATTCCATATTAATAATTTAGTCATTCATTACACTCTCTCTCTCTCTCTCTTCTCTCTCTCTCTCTCTCTCTCTCTCTCTCTCTCTTCTCTCTCTCATCTCTCTCTCACCTCTCTCTCTCTCTCTCTCTCTCTCTCTCTCTCTTCTCTCTCTCTCTCTCTCTCTCTCTCTCCTCTCTCTCTCTCTCTCTCTCTCTCAATCCATTTAACATTCTCTCGGTTGTCTGGTCGATTCTTTTAGCTCAACCAATACATTCACTTTCCCTCTTAAGAAATGTGTGAGTTTATCGGATTATATTCCAGTGACAATGAAGACATAAGCCACATCAAACACATACACACACACACACACACACACACACACACACACACACACACACACACACACACACACACACACACACACACACACGCACACGCACACACACACACACACACACACCACACACACACACACCACATAACTTATTCATACTGAGATAAAGACCGAGACAGACACACACACAAAAAAATGAAGCATATAAATACATTACAGACAGACTGGTGCAGAAAGCTAGACAACAAATAAACAGATTCAAAAAAACATTCAAAAAGATAAAATGCAAAGCTATCTTGAAACTCGATGTGAATATTAAATCTGATATATATTTTGAAATTTTCCGAATGACTGCGAAGGGAGAAAAAAATCCGAAAAAATATACCTTTCCACCATAAAGAAAAAAAAAATCGCCGCAGGTAGTCGGGTGGGACATATACAAATTCACCTGTACGTTTTTATATAAGCCGAAAATAGAAGACTCTGAAACCTTGCTGCCTCGTAGGAAGAAGAGGGAGGGAGGAGGGAGGGAGTTAAAGGTGAGTACGGGAAAGAGGAGCACGAAGAGGCGGAACCACAGAAAAGGCGAAGTAACTAAACTAAGAAGAGAAAGAAAAGCAAGATGAGAGGTTAAGAGTAATCATCACCCGTATCAGAAGAGGAGCCAAAAAAAAATAGTATGTGACAAAATTTACGAAAGGAAGTTGATAATGATAGAAAGTAAGTAAAGATAATTAAAACAAGGACTAGGAGAAGAAGGAGGAGGAGGAGGAGCAGGAGGAGGAGGAGGAGGAGGAGGAGGAGGACACAGCAACAAAGGTCATAAACCGTGTGTATGTGAACGTTTCATCAACTTATGTGGCAACCTTTTAATTCATCATGCGGAGATATAAGATAAGTATTCAATTATTAGAAAATGTTAGGCGTTATGAATGAAGTAAGTTATTGATTAATAGACTATAATAATAGAAAACACACAAAGAAGAACGTTAATGGAAGATTTCCAAAGTATTGATCACAAAAAGTCAAGGAAAAGAACTGAATAAGGAGAGAGAGAGAGAGAGAGAGAGAGAGAGAGAGAGAGAGAGAGAGAAGAGAGAGAGAGGAGAGAGAGAGAGAGAAAGAGAGAGAGTGTCAATGCCAGGGTAAGGGGGATTGAAGGAGATAAAGAAAAATAGAGAGGAATAAATAGGACTAGAAGGGAGGAAGGGAGGAGGAGCACCCTTCAGATTAATGGTAATCAAATGGCTGTTTCCTCAACAAATTATGGAAGAGTCTTTATTCGCACGTTGAGGGGAGGAGGAGGAGGAGGATCTTTTCTTCCCCTCCACACACACATCTGCCCGTCTGTCAGTGTTAATTCGCCTGTCTGTCTTTTTTTTCTCTCTCTCTCTCTCTCTCGTCTCTCTCTCTCCTCTCTCTCTCTCTCTCTCTCTCTCTCTCTCTCTCTCTCTCTCTCTCTCTCTCATCCTCTCTCTCTCTCTCTCTCTTCCTCTCTCTCTCTCTCTCTCTCTCTCTCTCTCTCTCTCTCTCTCTTTTTTTTTTTTTCTCTCACATTCGCCCCTCACCATAGTTTCCATCTTCATACATCCTGCCCATTTCTTCTCTGGATTTCACTTTGATTTTTGTTTCTTCTATTCCCGCCTTCCATCTTCTGTTCCCCTTGCAGCCGCCCCTTCTAGGTTCAACAGGCAAGATGGTCTATTCGTGCATACGTTGTTAGGACACTCGCGTTCCCTGGGTCCAGTCAGGATTAATAGACATACTATCTATATATTTTATCTATACTATTTAAAAGTCTATTTAAAAGTCTCTATTCTTTAAAGATCTTGCATTATTATGTGTGTGTGTGTGTGTGTGTGTGTGTGTGTGTGTGTGTGTGTGTGTGTGTGTGTGTGTGTGTGTGTGTGTGTGTGTGTGTGTGTGTATGTCTTCTCTTCGTTTTATGTCCCGCCTTATTTTTTGCTGTCGTTTAAAAGTCTATAGATCTTGAAAAGTCAATAGATCTTGGGTCCAGTGATCACCCAACCTCTCCGACATAACGTCACGATGAGGGAGTGTGTTCTGTGCGGACATGAGAGAATATGAGGATCCATAGGAGATTCTTATGTCACCGAGATGAAGATTGCGCCACTCGAACCTACTTGTATACTATTGGCATTCGCCTGGCAAAGAAATATCTGGTCTATCATCAGTTTTAGAAATGCCTACCTTGAACAATTAAAGTTTTTCGAGGACCCGTAAGAGAATTCTCGTGCAGAAGAAATAGTTCCTGGCCAAGCAAGAAGATGGAAGGGGACAGCAGTATGAGTGATCAAGCCGCGGTATTTACAGAGCTGGACTGGATTACGTTGAAGAATGACCACGGCTCGGCACAGATACAGACGGTTGAAACACCCATGACTAAATTCTACAGGAAATTCCATGAAAATCCATTTGTACCTATTGGTTGTGGCTTAACGACGCTGGCTCTGTGTTACGGGCTGTGCGGCTTCAGTAGGGGGCGGCACGGCTCCTCCCAGAAGATGATGCGACTGAGGGTGGCGGCGCAAGGCTTCACTATGGTGGCTCTCATGATGGGTATCGCCAAGACATCCATGCATGCGGCGAGTGACTGATACACAAAGACAGGAACTACCACGTGCAGGTCTCGCGGCCTCTTGTAGCTTCCTTATTTTCTTATGTTCTTAGGAATAGAACAAAGTGTGTATATATTAAGAGTGTAGTCTGTGTAAGTGATTTTAGGACTGTTTCGTTGTTAACTGTGTATGTATGTACGAAAATACTAGTCCATGTTTTCACAGGAACTACCTCGTGTAGGTCTGACGGCCTCTTGTAGCTTCCTTACTGTCTTATGTTCTTATGTAATCAGTAGCTGGGTTATTTTCCTTTTTTGTCAGACAGACTTATTTATGTTTTGAAAACCATGAAAGAAATAGAGCTATAAAACAAGGTGGAAATATTTATCACGTGGAGAGGAAAGAGGAGAAAAAAAGAGAAATGCAAATATTCTCATAGGTTAAGGTGTTGCATGGAACAGGGTAGAGAAAGGCACGAGTTCAATATAAAGGATGAGGATAAACACTAGAAATATAAACGTTAGAACCACAGAATTACATACCTGTTTTACATTACGTTACATTAGGTTTACATTACGTTTTTTACATTACGTTACATTTTTACATTAGTTACATTACGTTTTTGTCTTTAAATCTGTGGTTAGGACGCATTAAGCAATTATTCAGATGTACCCGTGGCTGTCTTTAAGCAGGAGCGTTTGGAATAGTACCTCTGGAGTGCCTATAAGGATCTGCACATAAGAAATTAACGATCCATCCGCCGGAAAGACAAATCACCGACGCCCTCGAGGGAGAACTGTTTCTACGGGCGGGGAAAGAGAAACGAAGGTAGACGGTACAGCTTCCCTATTTGCATATAGACGCAAGTTATAATAGAAGCGGCGAAGGATGTCTCGCCTTGCATCTGTGCCCCGAGCCACCTGACGCCTACGCCTGAAGCCATCTGTCAGGAGGCCGGCCAGGTGGTTCTGCCTTGTAATTCAGAAGTGGTGATGTGTTGTGAAAATAGTTGTGTGTATGTGTGTGTGTATGTGTATATGTGTGTGTGTGTGTGTGTGTGTGTGTGTGTGTGTGTGTGTGTGTATGTGTGTGTGTATGTGTGTGTGTGTGTGTGTGTGTGTGTGTGTGTGTGTGTATGTGTGCGTGTGTGTGTGTGAGGCGTGTATGATGTGCTGAAAAGTCACTAAACTTAAAGAAATATAAAAAAAATACAGGATGATATTGAAAGTATTCGTGAACATGAAGGGCGGTCAGTTCTGGGTCATAAAATGTGTGCCACTAAAATTAGAAGAGAGAGAGAGAGAGAGAGAGAGAGAGAGAGAGAGAGAGAGAGAGAGAGAGAGGGGTAAGGACGATGAATGCTAATAAAAGGCAATAATTGGAGGGGACGAGAACTTGGACGCGGTCTCGAATACACAGTTGCCAAGTCTTTCTGAATTAAATCTTCGTAAGGAATTTCTTAGATAATAATTTCATCCATGAATGAGAAATTGTTTGGCTGAAATTACGTCACCGATGGATTTTTTTCGTACGTAAGGTTTTGTTGTTGTTGTTTACGTGTATGGGAAGGTCAAGTCTTATAGATAAAAATACAAAGAATATACAGAAACCAAACGTCATAATTCATCGTATCACCGTAGAGGGGAATACGATGAATGAAGATGATGATGATGATGATGATGATGAAGGTCAACAATATAGGGTTAATTGTATGCAAACACGGTCACTCAAATATACGAAACTTGATAAACTAATTAGAACTGAATTAATTGGTAGGGAAACGCCAACAGCAAACAACCATACATAAAAATCAAATATTCAAAGGGACAGCTAATAACGAGAGTAAACGAGAGATATGTTTACATCGCCTTGAAAAGATAAAAACTGGTATCAGTCGTAAGGAAGAGGAAGAGGCTTAGATTTTCTTTTCAACGTAAGAGTTTTTGAATCTCTGGTAACATATTTTCAGCCTCAACAAAAAAAAGATCAAATACCCAGTGAAGGAGGAGAGTCAAACATGATATTTTTGAGAGAGAGAGAGAGAGAGAGAGAGAGAGAGAGGAGAGAGAGAGGAGAGAGAGAGAGAGAGAGGAGAGGAATGAGAGAGGGAAGAGGAGAGAGAGAGAGAGAGAGAGGAGAAGAGAGAGAGAAGAAGAGAGAGAGAGAGAGAGATGAAAAGGGAAATGGTGGTAAAAAGTATTATGTATCTTGAGGTAAAAATGTGTCACTATCAGGAAATTTTCGCTTATCTGCTACGTGTCGATGTAAAAGAACTAGACATTGGTGCGTCTCTCAATAATCCAGACAGATAACAATAATAATTCCCTTCCTTAAAATAAATTAGACATACTCTTGACCAGAACATGGATCCATATAACAAAATACTACCAAAATGCAGTGTTAACCATCCGCATCATCTCTTGCTTGCAGAAAACATTAACCAAAAATAAAAAAATAAAAAAACTAGATCTCGTGCACTGTGTAATAGAAATATGGTGGAGAATGTGAGGCGTGCTTTGGATGATTTAGGGTCGTGAAGGGAAAATGAGTACCTGACAGAGAACGTTTACAACACGATCATACGGTGTGGACGCCTGACAAATGGTTGAGACAGACAGGAGGCGAGAGTGTGCCAGGAAGGAGGGAGAGAGAGGTGTTTGAGAGAGAGAGAGAGAGAGAGAGAGAGAGAGAGAGAGAGAGAGAGAGAGAGAGAGAGAGAGAGAGAGAGAGAGAAACATGCAGCTCGCCCCCCTACAGCCCCTACAGCACAGGCGAGACGTGGCCGGCCTGTGCGTCACGTACAAAATCCTCAAGCAGGGCGCCCCACACCTCGCTATACTCCGGCAGCCGTGGGCGACACCTCACCCATACTCCACCAGGGACGCCAACAAGAGGGACCAACAACTCATTGTTCCCTTCGCCAGGACAGCGACCTTCTTCCGCTCCTTCCTGCCGCGATACAGCAGGCTGTGGAACCATGTAGTGCGACAGACTGACATGCACCAGGCCGCCACACTCCACATCTTCAAGTGCGCAGTGAATGCCTGGCTGATGCCATCTGGACATAATTAGTCAACTAAATGTGCAGACTAAAGATAGTTATCGGAACCTCACCGGGAACTTTTGGCTGTAAAATTAATATCAAATGTAAAAAAAAAAAAAAAAAAAAAGAGAGAGAGAATAAGAGAGAGAGAGAGAGAGACAAAGAGAGAGAGAGAGAGAGAGAGAGAGAGAGAGAGAGAGAGAGGAGAGAGAGAGAGAGAGAGAGAGAGAGAGAGAGAGAGAGAGAGGAGAGAAAGAGAGAGAAGAGAGAGAGAGAGAGAGAGAGAGAGAGAAGAGAGAGAGAGAAGAGAGAGAGAGAGAGAGAGAGAGAGGTGTGAGCACTAGAATCCAGGCAGAGGTCATGAGGAGGATGGACTCCCACCACTCGATCCTCAAGTCGGATTTTCCGCGTCACCGATTTTGATGGATCACAAGACCCTGGCCTTTGATGACCCGTGTAGGTGGGAGGGCAAGCGACCGGACGGGCTGTTGGGCGGGTGGGCTGTTGGGCGGGCGGGCTGTTGGGCGGGCGGGCTGTTGGGCGGGCGGGCGAGCGGGCGGGCGGGCTGAGGATAGACAGTGGAAGGCTAGTGTGTGTGTAGGTGTCGTTGGAAGGAAAAGGGAAATCTACAGAGAATCTAAGACGTGGTATTCTGCCATATGCGAATGTCTCTGGAAAGGGGAAGAGATATTTGGCTATTTTGTTGGTATTGTTTTTGAGGCTCAAGAGAAAATGTATCCATTCGTGCCGGAGTGTGACTGGTACCTTCTTTTTTTTTCTCTTTTTTTTTCAGTTGTGTTAAATATTTCTTGTCTGTAGTTGTTTGTTTGTTTATTATTTATATGTTCTATTCATATGTCATTAATATTTTTTTTCTTATTTTTCTTTTCCTTCACGTTTATTATTATTATTTTTTTTGTTCTCTCTCTCTCTCTCTCTCTCTCTCTCTCTCTCTCTCTCTCTCTCTCTCTCTCTCTCTCTCTCTCTCTCTCTCTCTCTCTCTCTCTCTCTCTCTCTCTCTCTCTCTCTCTCTCTCTCTCTCTCTCTCTCTCTCTCTCTCTCTCTCTCTCTCTCTCTCTCTCTCACACACATTCATACACACACACATTCATACACACACACAAACACACGCACGCACACTCTCACACCCACACACACACACACACACACACACACACACACACACACACACACACACACACACACACACACACACACACACACACACACACACACACACACACACACACACACACACACACACACACACACACACACACAGACACACACACACACACACACACACAGACACACACACACACACACACACACACACACACACACACACACACACACACACACACACACACACATAGCCAAAAGTTTCCCGCTATTGAGTAATAAAGTCGTGGTTTAGAAAAAAAATAGAAGTATGTGTAAATGGAAGAATCTTCATGAGAATGTTGTTGTTGTTAGGGTTGATGCAGTTGCTGTTTTTTACATTATGTTTTTTGTGTGTGTGTTATTAGTGCCTTTATAAGTGTCCGGTACTGTTTTTCGTTTCAGTGTGTTGATCTGTTCTAGATTGTGCCAGCTATATTTAGGGAAAATTTTAGTGAACTTTGATTTGTATTCTTTCATATGCTGCACACTAGAAATATACAGAATATTCAGTGTAAATAAGAGTTGCTACCTTTTTTTGTGTTTAAAGCGTGCAAGCTTTGGCCTTTCCTCTCCAAACCTCTATTCGCCTTCTCTCCGTCTAGCAGTGAGCGGTGGTGTCCGTGTATGGCAGAGGAAAACTTTGTCATTTAGTATTTGGATCAGCATATTTTCATAATCTGTGTTTTACCTAATATCCACTGCCGTGACCGTCGGGCGTAACGCGAGTATGTTCTTGCACAAAGATTAAGTGTCTCTCCTGTTGAGAGTTAATGTCATTACTGGCCTCACTTATTAAATGTGTACCATCATCTCTCCCTGTTGTCTTTCTTTCATCGTTTCAAGGGTAGCCGCACCACTACTATGGGTACTGCTTCTAGCTCAAATATCAACGCATTGCTGTATTGCTGTAATTGATGTGATATACTCCCAGCCTGATCTGGCAGATTCATAATAACAAACATCACACTCTCATAGGGACCAGTCGATCCATCCAGTTCGTTACATGAGATCGCGGGTGAAAAGTTTTAAATCCTACCAAGTCTGGCTTCGTCGAGGCCCCGGGCACCGCACAGCAACGCTGAATCCTCCAAGAATCCTTCGGAAGCAGGAAATATCGTGCTCATCCCTCGTGCCTGCTGGGCTTGTGGTCGTAATGTTAAGTCTTTTGTGACTCGGCATCACTGCCTGCCTTACCCCTCCTGCCTCTGAGGCTCCTGACCCCCTGACTGCTGAAGATGCGACACCAATTGGTGCTGACCAGTGAACTTCTGACGGAGAGATGAACGACGGCACACGACTGGAGTCGTTTCCATTAGGACCACTTAAGCATACATAACTTTAATCCTTTAAGTAAATTCTGCCAACTTTACTTCCTACTTTACACAAAATATTCACAATACGGATTTTGCTAGGAGAAATACCTATACAGTTACACATACCGCAAAGAGAATGAGTGAATTACATTTTCCATGTGTTACCCTGTCCGCTTCTCACCCCACATTACCTTCACGTCGGAGCATGATGCTGTGCACACAAACAAGGCGTGGGGCGTGACAGTATTGAGCAGTCAGTCGCCTCCCTCCACCAGAGTGGAGAGCCGGGCTGGTGTGAGCCAGGCAGCCACATCACAAACAAACACACGACGATCAGAAACGAATCACTCGCAAACCCGCGTTCCCCCGCAGCTTAAAGATTGATTACCGCGTCCTTGCCCTCCGCGTCGCCTCCTCCCTTCCCTCCCTGCCCCTGCCGCACCAGCCTCTCTTTGCAGTGGCAGGAATTACTCTCTGTTGGGGGACGCCGGATAGATGACTTTGGTAATCAGTTTTACCCACTCCTCCTCCGCCAAGGTCGAGGCCAGGGTAATTGCTTGCTGCAGAAGGAACATTGCCAACACTGTTCCCGGCCCCGCGTGCGCCATGACGCGGCCGCTGCATGGCGCCCTCACGTCACTCAGTGAGCTGTGGTCTACGGGGACGCATCGCCCACACCGCCCTTTGTTTTCCAGGCGACATTCCCTTGGTTCACACACACACACACACACACACACACACACACACACACACACACACACACACACACACACACACACAGTCACATAAACAAATGATCCTCAATCGTAATAGACTATCCACATATATTCAAGGGCACTTGAAGTAAATGAGTTGAAAGTCATATCAACATTCGATTATAATTTGATTCGTACTTGTAAGCCAGTGATACAACACACATCCACCAGCCACATTGAAATTACGTTACGGGATAGATCAATGGCAACATGTGATGTCCATATCGAAATGTGATAAACCAATTTCAGCATAATGATAAAAACGGTAATGCATTTTGTTGTTGTCGTTGTAAGAAAGATTATTTTAAATGCAAGAGAAGCTCCGTAAAGGATAATACCTAATGATTTTGATGCACCTGTTCATTGGCCACCACAGTTGCCGAAGGGAAGTGTTTATGTAGCTACGCAGGGAAAGTTTAGCGTTGTCCCCCCTTTCCACCCAAATTGACAGACCTATAACAATGAGCTTAGTATAAACCGTCGAATAATTGCTTTTTTATCCCGTTTTCCTTAACAAGATTTCTTTTCCCTCCCTTTGGCACCCACTTGAGTCTGCCAATACACAGTGCGCCTCTCAGCCCTCCAGTTCCGCCGCCTGAACCCGAAGATTGATTCGCGTTTACGATTTAACCAGACAAACGGAGCGTGTGATCGCCCAGTCGATATCTTCCTCATGTAGGAGGCGATGGTGGTGTGGAAGGGAACCCATAGGAGCTGAGAGGAGGGGGGAACAGCTTAAAACAACGTTCGTTATAATATATTATGTGTATCTATGTACCACGAACTTAAAGGAGTGCAGGTAATAAAGCCAGGTATCCGGCAGGGTGCGACCTTTGCTGCAGGATAGACCTGTGTTTGTTGAGGTCTGTGTAAAGCGTATCAGAAACTTGGTCACTAAAGGAAAGAAAGTACCCGGATGGAAAATCTAGTCGTACCTTGACATCACAAAGTCATCTGAAACACACCACACCACCGCCGCCACAATCCTCTTAGACTACATTCCAATTTCCAATTTATTCGATCGGATCCTATTCCATTAGGCTCTGATTATGATCTTCTCTGCTTGGTCTCCCTCGCTTATTACGAATGATGAGAAGGATTTCCCACTGCACGTATATTGGGACAGCATCGCCACCACCACCACCACAACAACAAAAACAACATTAACAGCCGAAATGGTGGTTATTCTTGTTAAAATGTATCATTTCTTATATTAATAAAAGCGAAAGTGTGTCTGTCTGTCTGTGTGTGTGTGTGTGTGGTATAGGTTCCGCCCCCCGTGCGCAAACACCTCATATGGCACATTTTTGGAATCAGGTTGACCAGGGGAAGGTCATAAGCCCACTTATGAGATGATCCGATCACTTTTTCTTTTTTTTTTTTTTTTTTAGCAGCCTATTAGCGAGAATTGTGAAAACAAAAGTAGGTTACGAGAATTGAGGAAGCCTTGATGTAGGGTGATGGGTAATGGGTGAGTGAATGGGTGGGGTGATGGGTAATGGGTGTGGGGTGATGGGTGAGTGAATGGGTGGGGGGTGATGGGTTGGGGGTGATGGGTGATGGGTGAGGGAATAGGTGGGGGGTGATGGGTAATCTATAATAATATAAGCAAAAGTGTGTCTCTCTGTCTGTCTGTCTGTCTGTGTGTGTGTGTGTGTGTGTGTTGTGTGTGTGTGTCTGTGTGTGTGTGTGTGTGTGTGTCTGGTATAGGTTCCGCCCCCGTGGCGCAATCAACTCATATGGCACATTTTTGGAAACGGGTTGACCAGGGGAAGGGTTTAAGCCCAATTATGAGATGATCCGATCTTTTTTTTTTTTTTTTTTTTTAGCAGCCTATTAGCGATAATTATGAAGAAAAAAAGTGGGTTGCGAGAATTGAGGAAACCTTGATGTAGGGTGATGGGTAATGGGTGAGTGAATGGGTGGGGTGATGGGTAATGGGTGTGGGGTGATGGTTGAGTGAATGGGTGGGGGGTGATGGGTTGGGGGTGATGGGTGATGGGTGAGGGAATAGGTTGGGGGTGATGGGTAATGGTAAATATAAGCGAAAGTGTGTCTGTCTGTGTGTGTGTGTGTGTGTGTGTGTGTTGGTCTGGTATAGGTTCCGCCCCCCGTGGCGCAATCACCTCATATGGCACATTTTTGGAACCGGGTTGACCAGGGGAAGGTTTTAAGCCCACTTATGAGATGATCCGATCACTTTTTTCTTTTCTTTTTTTAGCAGCCTATTAGCGATAATTATGAAAAAAAAAGTGGGTTGCGAGAATTGAGGAAGCCTTGATGTAGGGTGATGGGTAATGGGTGAGTGAATGGGTGGGGTGATGGGTAATGGGTGTGGGGTGATGGGTGAGTGAATGGGTGGGGGGTGACGGGTTGGGGATGATGGGTGATGGGTGAGGGAATAGGTGGGGGGTGATGGGTAATGGGTGAGTGAATGGGTAGGGGGTGATGGGTAATGGGTGAGTGAATGGGTGGGGGGTGATGGGTAATGGGTGAGTGAATGGGTGGGGGGAATACATACATTTCTACATCCGTGATTTCAGGAAAGTTAGAAGGGGCTATCTGGAGAGTCCGTGTTTGGTGGGCCGAAGGCCCACCAAACACAGGTGGTGGGCCAAAGGCCCACCACTAATAGCCCTCCGCAGGAGCTAGCCAAAAAGTCCGCCCGGAGGGCGGCTTTGCGGCTAGTAGTTATATAAATTACGATAACGTTTGTATCGTAATTGAGGAAGAAAGCATTGCTTTGAGTGCTCTTTGCATTGTAACAAGAACATGAATGCATGGTGATCATGTCAAACGTTTTACGGGAAAAAATATCGGTGCAGTAATTGATACGTTGCTGGTGAAGAGGAGGGGAGATAGAGGACGAGAGAGAGGGAGTGGTGCAGGTTAATGGAGTATCACGTTACGCTGAGCTCCCTTTGTGTTCCCATGTCACCCCACGTCCATCAGTCCATCCCGCACGTTTAGATCCCTTCAAAAACTGCCCGTGATTCTTTTCCTTGGTGTACAGTCTCATCCCTTTACTCTTCACAGAAAAAAAAAGTCAGAATATTGCTTTATCATAATCTTTAATCAATGTGCAGGCGAAGAACACTTACGAAATGTCTTACTATATGTATTAAAAATGAGTAATTAATCCTTTATTGACTTAATGAAAAGAAAACGTAATCTATTGAAGCATTTAATCACGTGGGCAGCATGTTGTAGTGACGTGAGGAGGAAGTAGAAGAGCAGCAGAGGGACTATAATCAAGAACCATTAGATTGCAGGAAGACAAATGAATGGGAGAAGGAGATAATTAGAGTGAGGGAAATGTCAAGACGAGGGCGTGCAAGACATGGGCTAAAGGGTAAGGAAAGCAAGAGGAAGGTGACTGAGAGACCTGGAGGAGGCAAGGAGATCTAGATGGGAAGGTGAGTCGGGGAGACAAGGGAGCTAAAATGAAATACGAGAAGGGAGAGAAGTGGGAGAGAAGTAAGAGAGAAGTGGGAGAATGTGGAAGCCTCATGGAAAGGATAGTAAGAGAGAGAGAGAGAGAGAGAAGAGAGAGGAGAGAGAGAGAGAGAGAGAGGAGAGAGAGAGAGAGAGAGAGAGAGAGAGAGAGAATCCCTTGATACACTCATGCGTATCTTACATCTTCACTACACTGTCATCCAATGCCATAAATTACCTTTCTTTCCTATACATCTAGCAACGTCGACGGGGCAATACTTGACAACACAGACAGGATATGTTCTCAACCCTCCACGCTGAGCCAAATATTCATGAATGCTTACTTCCGTTCCAGCACCCCTTTAAAGCTAATCACATAATGAAAGAAGGTGCTAAATATGTGACAAATATATTATTTATAAGGTTTCATTCGGATTTGGGTGGTTGAGATGTTAATTGTTAAGCGACAATCCTGCCCCACAACGACGGTAAATTCCAACCTGAACTTTTTATTACATTTTTATAAAGCAGCAAAAATTTTGACATAACATTATCATCTCAAATTTACCCAAAAATACCTTATTGTTAGACAGAGACGAGTCGGACCAACAAAGAAGGGCAGATCTTAGGCTACGCCGTCACCCCCGAGGCAGCAGCTACACCCCAGACCCAAGAGACCATATATTCGACCCTGACGGCGGCTTTGGCACCCTTCCCCCCTCAGCCTGACTCCACTTAGTCCCGGATAAGACCCTCACTCACCCTTCTCCCCCATCCTCGGCCCCTTTACCATCCCTCGTTGGCCATAGTGAGGACGTTTTATCCTCTTGGTGTCTCTATCTCCTCCCTCACGCCCTCCTTGACGCCTTATCTCCCGCCCTCGGCCGTTTCTTCGCTTCAACCAGGCAATAACCACCTCCATACATCATTTGCCTAACATGATATTGACCTTCACAGACTTATTAATATTCAATTCAAATTAATTCTCTCTCTCTCTCTCTCTCTCTCTCTCTCTCTCTCTCTCTCTCTCTCTCTCTCTCTCTCTCTCTCTCCTCTCTCTCTCTTCTCTCTCTCTCTCTCTCTCTCTCTCTCTCTCTCTCTCTCTCTCTCTCTCTCTCTCTCCTCTCTCTCTCTCTCTCTCTCTCTCTCTCTCTCTCTTCTCTCTCTCTCTCTCTCTCTCTCTCTCTCTCTCTCTCTCTCATTCTATCTCTCTCTCATTGCTATCAAGTCTCTCTCTCATTCTATCTCTCTGTCATTGCTATCAAGTACTCCTCCTTTACCATATGTTTCGCTTGTCCCAACTGCTGCCGCCACTTGTCACATCATTAATCCTGCCCTGCACTTTACCGGCTCGCCCCCTCGCCACCCTATTGACAAGGCCGTAACGAGAGCCGACGGGAGTGGAAAGAGATGCAACATCACACCTAATTGACAAACCCTTGCCTATATATGTTCTGAATTTTGGAATTAACTCCCTAAATACGTTATTATCGAAAAAAAATCTAGTCACTAATATACATGTTGAAACTTAATAGATTCAATGCCTGATATTATGCTGTCGGGTGTAGAGGAAATGATAGAGTAAATACAAGCGAGTGTCCTAGGTAGGTGTTGACTCAGCTGCCAACACCTGGAGTCATTACGCACGTCACGGGTCATTAATATACGTAAGTGACGGGTTTTTGTGGGAGAGGGAGGCAGGATTGGGGCCAGACTCACTTTTATGTCCTATAAGGTGAGGGGAAAGGGACTATTTCAGCAATAAGGTAAAACCATTCTATAGATCCGAAATCCTTCTCGAACAGTAGGCACACACACACTCAGTGATGGCTTAAATACAGTTATGGTAGTCGTGGTGGTGTACAAATGGTGTTGATGTGGTGGCGGTGGTGTAACAGTGTGTCGTTGTGGATATTTAGTAATCATAGCAAGTAGCAGGGTTAGTCGTAGTAGTAGTGGTAGTAGTAGAAGTAGTAACAGTATTAGTATTATTATTAGTAGTAGTAGCAGCAACAACAGCAGTAGTAGTAGTAATATTAGTTGTAGTAGTAGTAGTAGTAGTAGTAGTAGTAGTAGTAGTAGTAGTAGTAGTAGTAGTATAGTAGTAGTAGTAGTTACATACTAGTAGTAGAACTTGTTGCTGTATTAGTAGACATTGTAACAAAACATTATATTCTTTATGTTACAATTATATACGGATGGAAAAAGGTCAGAAACAAGAATTGGGATCTATGAAATATATGTTACCCATTCCTGCATTCCACTAACATACAGTTGCTCTCTTGCTTCAATCAGTGGTGGAATGCAGGAATGGGTATTATGTTAATATGTAATATTAATATAAATAATTAATGTAATATTAATGTAATATTAATGGGAATATATTTCATAAATCTCCATTCTTATTTATGTCCCTTTTACATCCATACATCTGTAACATTCTAGAATATATTGTTATGTTGCAAGTTCTTCTACTTAAACAACTATAACTACTACTACTATTCAACTACTACTTCTACCACTACTACTACTACTACTACTACTACTACTACTACTACTACTACTACTACTACTACTACTACTACTACTACTACTACTACTACTACTACTACTACTACTGCTACACTATTAATAATGCTACTACTACAACTACTATTACTACCTTCGACTACAATTCCATACTTGTTCCAATAATTATAGTACTTCCATATTCCTTGTACTTGAACCATTATTGTTTCTGTGTTTCTGTCCTTTTCTAGCCTTAAATCTTGAACATTTTAGAATATCATACATTTTTTTGTTACTAGTTTCTGTATTTTTAACACATTTAAATTTGCCAGCATTTAAATATGGCAAGTCCACTGCGTAGATTGTAATCGTTCTTTCGGTCGGCTGGTTTAGGTCCACGCATATAGCCTTCCATCCTTAGCATGGCATTTCAAAACATTTTGTTGAAGTTATGATGATTAGAACAACATTTTTTTGTCTTCTGCATCATTGTCCGTTTCGTGGTTCGTAATTTACAGGGACTAGAGTAGAAAGAAAATGGAAGAAAAAGAATATATTATATATATATATATATATATATATATAATATATATATATATATATATATATATATATATATATATATATATATATATATATATATATATATATATATATATATATATATATATATATATATATATATATATATATATATATATATATATATGTATATAATATATATATATATATATATATATATATAATGTATAATATATATATATATATATATATATATATATATATATATATATATATATATATATATATATATCACTCGTGTGGTTTTCTTCTGACCAAATATCAAAATATTTATCTTGGGGTTGACACGCATAACTTAAATATTTTTCTGCACCCAGACCGCAGCCGCGATGGAGCACCTGGCGTGAGTGAAGGAGGTGAGTACTTGTGTGGATGCGTGTGAAGAAAGAGAAGTATTAGAAAATACATTCTTCAAAGGGATGTACAGTGTTTCAATGTGGAGGAGGAGGACAGCTGAGTATCATTGAAGATAAGAGGATGGTTGTCTGGAGAGTTGTGTCGAGTAGATAGGGGAAAGGATTTAGTATTTATAGCATTGAACAAAACAAGGTCTGCTCTGCCTCATTCAGAAATTATAGAAGGATCAGAATTAGGGCGCTCTGTGGCATCTCTCCGTAAATCCCTTATTTCCTGTATAGTTGGACGTCTGCTGAATGTAGGAACACATGATTAGTAAGCTAATGAAATGGAGCTCTCATTCATGATAATAGAAGAGTGGTATAAGGTATGACAGGCCATACAAAGAGGGTGCGAGGGAAGAATAGAGTATTTTGGAGTTGTGGACGCTGCAATGGAAGTGTATCATGTGAGAAAGTTATAGGGGGTGAAAAACTAAGAAAAAAAATTGAATGACGAAATAGAGGAGGTGATAGATATGGTTAGGAAGAGAGAGGAAATAAAGGCAGACAACCAATATTTAGCGAGCAGTGATGAAAGAATGCAGGAAGAGTTCAAGGGAAGGTGTTGGGAGGTGAACCACGGAGAGCGTGAAGGGAGGAGCAGGGATTTGCGGGTGCGCTGATTCGCTCCCATTGTGCATCAAAATGGATTACCAACTCATGTTTTCTGTTAATCCATGTCGTTCAAAGGTTTCTTATCACACATTCAAATATTTCATGTATCCAATTTGTACAGAGTTACGATTTATATCAGATTTATTTTCAATTACCTATATTTTATCGAATCAGTCTGTCAAGTATTGTTCACTTCTATTTTTCTTCTGTCATGGTTGTTTTGCTGTGAACTTCGTTGAGTCTGATTTATTGGGTGCTATGCTATCAAAACTTCTTTCCAGAAAAGTATTTTCTCCCTCGTCATCTTGACTTAACTTCATTACCTTTCTAAAGATTCCAAGTATTTTTGGTATTGTTTTAGTTTTCATTCCAAACTCTGTTTTGTCTCATCAATTGTACTTATCATTATTGCAATCCATATTTGTTGATACACATAACTGTTGTCTATGCATCTTAGTCACTTTCAATGTGCCATGCATTATTGCATTCACTGTTGCTGCATTCATAATGCTTACATCGAGGAAGTTACCTATCCTATCAAGAAATTTTGGTAAATCGAGACATACGCTCGCCGGGAAATGTTGTTTTCCTGGAAAGCAACCCGAATATATGCTTAAAACATTTGTCAGTATTGCTGAAACTATGATTTTATTAAATTGTCCCTCGCGAACCAGAAGTTATGACATGAGCATCAGGTGTTGTCAAACATAATTACATTTCCAGCTATTTCATAAGCTGTGTTAAAGGAAGTTAACAGATCTGCCACATTGAAGTGGACCACTGAACCTGTTACAACTACCCGCGACCATCCATCCGGTAGGGTATTGATTCCTGATGCTTTCTGTTATCGTGTTTTTCTTTTCAGTAAATTTATTTCTCAGTTTATGAATTGTAAACCATACACACTCTCTCTCTCTCTCTCTCTCTCTCTCTCTCTCTCTCTCTCTCTCTCTCTCTCTCTCTCTCTCTCTCTCTCTCTCTCTCTCTCTCTCTCTCTCTCTCTCTCTCTCTCTCTCTCTCTCTCTCTCTCTCTCTCTCTCTCTCTCTCTCTCTCTCTCTCTCTCTCTCTCTCTCTCTCTCTCTCACACACACATACTCACACATACGCATATACACACGGTGCAGTTGCTACATTCAATAACAATATAAAGTAAGCTGCCACTTGCTTGTAAAGATTAACTTATTACATAAATGCAATCCATGATTGATCTGCAATGTGAGCGATTTGGGTAATGTGTGTGTACGTGTGTGTGTGTGTGTGTGTGTGTGTGTGTGTGTGTGTGTGTGTGTGTGTGTGTGTGTGTGTGTGTGTGTGCGTGTGCGCGCGTGCGCTTGACTACATACGTACTCGTGCACGTGAGTGCCAGCGCGTGCTGCAGGGTGACAGGTTTGCCGCCGCAGTGCCACGCCGCCGTGTTGATGAAGCGCAGGGAGGTGTCACGGACACAGGAATTGGATTGGGAATCTTCGAATTCCGGATATTGTCGCCGGCGAGCGGGGAATAGATTGTTTGGTGAGGCCATCAGCGAGCAGGCCGGGAGGGAGGGGACGCTGGTGCGAGAATCGACAATTTGGTTGGTGAGGTGTCCTGACCCTTCATGCCAGCAGCGGGCCGCGCACACAGCCATGGCACGTCAAACAACTGTGTAACAACGTATAAAGCATTAATGTACGTGAATTTGTTTGCTTGACTGTTTAGCATGTGTACGTATGAACTCAGTAATGCTGGTCATTGGAGAAAGTGCTTGTCTGACTACACTCTTATCTTACCCCTGACCATCCAGAAAAATTGTGTGTGTGTGTGTGTGTGTGTGTGTGTGTGTGTGTGTGTGTGTGTGTTGTCTGTGTCTGTGTCTGTGTCTGTGTCTGTGTCTGTGTGTGTGAGTGTGAGTGTGAGTGTGAGTGTGAGTGTGAGTGTGAGTGTGAGTGTTGTGTGTGTGTGTGTGTGTGTGTGTGTGTGTGTGTGTGTGTGTGTTACTCACTCATGGTCTTATCCACGCGAGTCGGACTCGCAATCACCAGTTTCACCCTCCCGGTGCGATCTTGGAGCTCATTATTACCGATCTTTGGGCAATTTGCTGGGACCTCACACACCACACACCTCCATCCTTGGAGGAAGTATGAGTGGAGACGCCCTCAGCCGCGCGGCCTGTGTTGTCAGTTAAAGCCACTTTTCTCCCCCGTTCGCCACACTGTTGTGGGCAATGTCACGCACTGGCTGACTGAGATACCCACTCTTTCTTTTCACTTTTACACTGTTTGCACTTAATGATATCACGGTGTGTGAAATTATACTTCTGTGTTACTGCTAACCATATAATTATTACATATCATATTATTGCATATTATTGTATATTATTGCATATTATTGCATATTGGGTCCATATTACATATTTTATCATTACATATTATACATGACATCATGTCCTTAAAACTACATTTTATATATTGAATAGACTTACATACCACTAAATAATAGGCTATTAGTTTATTCATCTTAGTCCTACTTTGGGTCCCTTTATTGAGTATATATCTGGCGGTGAACTGCCTGGCTGCGTATTTATATCTCACCTGCAGATATGTCAGCTACAGCCTTGATCAGTAAAATTAGATGATTACTGACCGGGTCACTGTCTGACATATGATTTTTCAGACTTGAGAAGACAGTCCTACCCTGAACATCTGACAGGACAAGAGTGGCGATGTTGTGGTGAACATGAGATGTAGACAACTTTGTGTATGAGTTATCACAGCACAACACACTCTCCCTGAATTTCTTCTCACCTATGAGGCCTATGGCAACTACGTCTCTGGATGGCACTGTTAAATTGCCTTTATTTTTTGCTTTTATTAAAGCATGAGTCTCATCTACATTTTGGAGAACTAAGGCATTACAACAGGCCTCACATCTCAAAGATTTTCTCAGCTTTAAAACTACAAACCCGGCTATATAGTCTGTTGGCGTAGCGAAGCGCTGCTCGTCTATTTCCCTCCACAGAAAAACTCAACCCTTAAAAGTGCACTTCATCACCGTCTCTCTATTCTAGATGACGTCAGCATGTCCCTCCCATTAATTATTAAAGTGTTCACGTGGACAAAATTCCCTAGGGACGGTTGGAGGGAGGGAGAGAAGGAGATAAGGAGGGAAGGAGGGAAGAAAGGGAGGGAAGGAGGGAAGGAGGGAGGGAGGGAAGGGAAGGGAGGGAGGAAGAGAAGGAGGGAAGGAGAGAAGGAGGGAAGGAGGGAAGGAAGGGAGGGAAGGAGGGAGGGAGGGAAGGAGGGAAGGAAGGGAGGGAGGGAGGGAGAGAAGGAGGGAAGGAGAGAAGGAGGGAAGGAGGGAAGGAAGGGAGGGAAGGAGGGAGGGAGGGAAGGAGGGAAGGAAGGGAGGGAGGGAGGGAGAGAAGGAGGGAAGGAGAGAAGGAGGGAAGGAAGGAAGGAAGGAAGGGAGGAAGGAGGAAGGGAGGGAAGGAGGGAAGGAAGGGAGGGAGGGAGGGAGAGAAGGAGGGAAGGAGAGAAGGAGAGAAGGAGAGAAGGAGGGAAGGAGGGAAGGAAGGGAGGGAAGGAGGGAGGGAGGGAAGGAGGGAAGGAGAGAAGGAGGGAAGGAGAGAAGGAGGGAAGGAGAGAAGGAGGGAAGGAGGGAAGGAAGGGAGGGAAGGAGGGAGGGAGGGAAGGAGGGAAGGAAGGGAGGGAGGGAGGGAGGGAGAAAAGGAGGGAAGGAGGGCAGGAGGGATGGGAGGGAAGGAGGGATATGGGAGGGAAAGAGGGAAGGAAGGGAGAGAGGGAAGGAGAGAAGGAGGGAAGGAGAGAAGGAGGGAAGGAAGGCAGTAAAGCTATGGGCTGCCTTAGCCCACAACAAGATGGCTGACTGACAGTTCACTGACTTCAAACCACGCGGCTGAGGTCGTCTCCACCCATACTACCTCCATGCCCCCATCCCCTTGCTCAAGGAGGACAGTAACCGTCCGAATTTGTCAGTGAAAAATCCCCGGGAGCAGTGAGGATTCGAACTGGCTACCACAGAATGGCAGGCCAGGACGCAATCAACATGACCATCGTGGTGGTTGTGTGTGTGTGTGTGTGTGTGTGTGTGTGTCTGTGTGTGTGTGTGTGTGTGTGGTGTCTGCGTGTGTGTGTGTGTGTGTGTGTGTGTGTGTGTGTGTGTGTGTGTGTGTGTGTATGTGTGTGTGTGTGTTTCTGTGTCTGTGTCTGTGTCTGTGTGTGTATTCATCTAGTTGTATTTAGTTGTATTTTAGTTGTATTTAGTTGTTTGTGTGTGTGTGTGTGTGTGTGTGTGTGTGTGTGTGTGTGTGTGTGTGTGTGTGTGTGTGTGTGTGTCTGTGGCGGATAGGTTTTGCAGTACGTGTTTTTTTTGCTTTTTTTTGTTTTTACATATATGCCTATAGCGCCTGTAGGCAGTGACCTCCAGGGCTCGGATGGTAGGCCCTGGAGGCTCACTTGAGGGTTGTGATGGTTGGCCCTCGCCCGTGGTGGCGCAGGCAGAATTTTCATAGTGACGCCTGTAATTAGAGGTCATGCCGCCGTCCTGTGTTCGCCGGTGCACTCGCAATCGAAGGTAGAGTTAATGGACAGCATGTGGGTGTTCTTAGGCCACTCGACGGTGCAGAAATATTTTAATTTGATTTATGGGTCTCACTCGGGATCAAATTCGGGTCTTCGAGAACGCCACACGGTGACGCTAACCACTCTGCTACCGCCTACCGAGTGTGAGTGCGTGTGATTTTTTTGTAGGTGTATGCGTGTGTTGCTGCATTCTGTTAGCGACATGGGCACGTGATCCTCGTGGAATGTCGCTCTGACGCACACCGCTCCATTCTTGCCTTAAGGCCACGCACGACAATGATGATTTGCCTAGGTAAGAGCTGCTCACGGGCTCTGTAGGTGTTCTACACGAGATGTGTGGGTGCCTTGCCTGTAACCCCCACCCCTCCCTCCTCCGTGAGTGTTGATGATTAACAACACGCCTCGCAGTGCGGATCCCTGTGTGGGTGTATGAATGTCTGGACGATATGTGTATTTTGGGGAGCTTATGTATGTGGGTGGTGGTATGATGATATTTAGGTGGATGGGTGGGTGGACTGGTGGTGGGTGGATGAGTGGGTGGATGCGTGGGTGGATGCGTAGGTGGACGGGTGGTGGGTGGATGCGTGGGTGGATGTGTGGGTGGATGCGTGAGTGGATGCATGGATTGGTGTTCTAGCAAGCAACTGCAATGTAATTTCCTTGAAGTGAGGGAGACAGAAAGGCAGATACACAAGACATAATGGAGAGTGTCATATAGAGAGATGTTCATAAAGACAGGGAGACAGTCAGAGATAATGACATCCGTTCATAAGTTCGAAGGTTATAGACAGACAGGTAGGTAGACAGGACACTTGATACACTTAATACTGTAATCAATAAGTCAGATTATACGTAAAAAAACATGGCATGACAGTGCATAATTTTAACTTTTATGATCTTTCTATTTGTCACCGTATCTGTGTTATTTATTTTTTTGTTACATATAAAATATTCATCTCTTTCCCGATGCACCATTCATTTGATTACTTTGCATTACATACCGTTCATATCAGGACACGTACGTAATACGGAAACATTTCTATTTTCAGCAATTTAATTTCATTTTACGTATATATTCATATAAGGGGTTTATTTGATCGCATTAAAGCTCACCTTTCATGTACAGGACGCATACACTCACACGTTAATGATTGAACATTAACTGGCCACAAATATTCACTCTCATTATTGCTTTACTTGCCTCCTTTTGTCTATAATTTCATGTTATTGGTGCGAGCTTAATTGCTTGCCCAGTTTTCCTGCTACCTTCATTACCAAGTCTGGACACTTTTTCATGAGTATCATATCATAGGACATTTCTTTCATTTCCTGCTCTCTTTTAAGCAGAAACTTTACTAACTCTGACACTTTCGATAAAAGATTTTTCTCAGAAACTCGAAATTAATTATAAGTTTGATGGTTAATTATTTACTGTTTTTAAGAGAGGCAAAATGCGTGTTCTTTTACTTGCACGTTTAATTCAAATGAAAATTTTATTGAATGCGAAAAAGCTGATCCATTTATAAAAGAGCATTAAGCAGCTGTAATGGAACAACTACAACAAATATATTATTACTAATACTATTATTGTAAGTTATTCATATTTCCTATTACTGCTACGGCTACCACCACCACCAGTAATAATGATAATACTAATTACAACAATAATTATGATTATGATAACAATAATAGTAATGACAATGATAACAATAATAATGATAATGATATAATGTAATAGATTATAATAACTGATAATAAAGATTATGCTTATAATAATATTTATAATAATAATGATAATAATAATGACAGTAACAGTAATATAATGATAATGATAGCAAAATTTTTAGTAATAATGATGATAATAATAATAGCAATAATGATAATGATACTAATAAATATAATGATAATAATAATAATAAAAACACCACGACTACTATTATTTTATTTAAGTTTCCATTCCTCCTCTTCTCCTCAGCATCCTCCTCCTTATCATAATATCATAAGTAAATAAGGAAGCTACAAGAGGCCGCGAGATCTACACGTGGTAGTTCCTGTTATCTTCAGCAGAAACCCTCGTTATAGAAATAATAGGTCTCCTGGTATCTGTTATTCCTATGTATTCCTCTTCCCCCTTGTCCTTCTCATCCTGCTCCCAACTCTTCCTACTCTCCTCCTCATTCTCCTCATCATAATCATCGTCACCAACACCACCATCACCAGTTCACCACAGTCATCACCATACCAGCAGCACAAACATGTATCAACGATAAATCCAAGTGCCGAATATTGACTACGCATTGCCTAGTCTGCTTATGACGTCCCTCGTATTCTTTGTCGCTGCCTGCTTTATGTCTCTATTCCCCTGTAGTTGACCCTTCTCGCGCCTCGATGTCAGCAGGACCCAGGGTATTGTTCCTGCCGCGGGGCTCAGGCTGGTTGGGCCGCCACAGATGCTGGCCTCAGGGTTCACTCAAGCGGAAACCTTTCATATGTCTTCCCAATGTGTGATCTCATCCTTCACACTCTTCTCTCCCTCCCTGCGTCTTGCTCTCCCTATCTCATTGTCCCACCCTCGCTGTTCTCCCTCTTATTTCTCTCCTTTTCTGTGTCCCTAGAGGGTTTGTTTCCCTCTCTTTCCCCTTGAAGCACACCCACCCACCCCTACACACACGTAACACATGTTGGGTAGACTCGTATCATGTTTAGTTTGGTCAGATCGTCAATATACCAGTCCATCCATGCAACACTAAAAATTCGGAACCACAATGAAGAGAATAAATACGTTGACGCAAACCATAGAAAATTAAGACAAAAGCTGCAACATATTATAAAAAGCAAGCATTATTAATCTTTCACATATAGTTTCATATAAGAAAACTATATTTCCAACACTCACCTCAAAAATACACAGCGGGAAAAGGGAATAAAAGTATGAACGTAGGTCGGACAGAAGAAAGAAAACACCAGCACCACTTAACATGCACGGGGCGAGGCAACATCCAGGCCGGGAACAGACTGGGCTCACCTTTACGCGCCTCCTCGACTCACAATACCCACTACAAGGGAAGGCAACTGTGTACCTTCAGGCGGGGGAAGAATCAGGCAGGGGTCAGGTGCTCCTCGCCGGCTGGAAGGAAACCGTGTTGAGTGTGCTAAAGGACGACAACAAAGAAGGAAAATATGTAGCTTATGAGAGGAAATGTCGAGGACGAGGAAGGAGTGAAAAAGTGTGAAAAGTGCGAGAATGAAGCAGAAGAGGAGGAGGGAGGGTGACTAGATATGATTAGAGTAGTGTATGATTACATATGTTGACTGCATGGAAGGGACGGGTACAAGACCTCGTTGTGTGTGGGGGGGGGGGTATTTTTCATTATACCGGCGATGTATACTACAAAATTATCTGTCTAAAAGAAATATATCCAATGGTAACAGTTTTCATATTTGACCAGTTTTGTTTAATGCTTAAGCAATTTAGGACAACCTCAGTGTCAGTGAAAAATTCCCGGAAGCAGTGAGGATTCGAACCGGCTAACCACAGAATGGCAGGCCAGCGCGCTATCCATTTGACCATTGTAGCGGTGTGTGTGTGTATGTGTGTATGTGTGTGTGTGTGTGTGTGTGTATGTGTGTATGTGTGTGTGTTTATGTATGTGTGTGTGTGTGGTGTGTGTGTGTGTATGTGTGTGTGTGTGTGTGTGTGTGTCAAGAAGCACAAATAAGTGAAGGCAGATAGGAATCTGTTCCTTATGTTCTACTTACGGACAGTCGAATGAAATTTTGTATTTTGCTTTATCTTTTTCATCTTATACAAACATTTCTTGCCATGAAAATTTAATGTAAAAAGAAAGAGAAAACAGCGAAGTTAATGGAATGGGCGTTCGCGTGTTGCTCGTAAATTGCTATAATGGAAGGGACCATCAGACGAAGGCTTATTTAGGACACCTCAACGAACACAACTCAACTCAAAACTCGGTGTTGCCTCGCTGGGGGAGTTGGTGTCCTGGTGTTGGTACGCACCCCGCCCGTCCCCAGAGCTTCAGGCAGTCGCGGCCCCATTCAGCATATTTCTGGAGCGCTACGATTTCCCTCACGGCACCTGTCCCTTTGCCGCTCACCCACCTCACTGGGTGCACGATTCTCCATGCAGTTGCGACCTGATCCGCAAGCCTACACAAACTCCCACCCCGCCTTTGAACATGTATATACAACACCAAGAAGAACTTTCCAAAAAAAGTACAGGATACGGAGGACAATGACGAGGAGATGAAGAAGGAAAGAAACATTTATTGGAATACTAAACAATCACCTTTACTGCAGACATTAGAATACAAAGAATACAAAGGAAGAACAGTCAGCAACAGCTTAACTGGGTCAAACGGGCTGCATGTGTGACTACTTTCTATTTCTATAGTTTCTACGTGTTAGAGGCAAAATAATTAAAGATTCTTCCCTCTACCTCCCTCCTTCCAGCCGAGGCCGGCAGGAAAAAGTTTGAAAAATCACCATGCAGTATTAAAACAAAATGCCATGGAATTGGACAGGAAAGGTTGAAGAAGAGACATAATCTAAGCTAAAGCTAGGAATAAACGCAAGAAATTTACGTAGGACATAATTAATTGACTTAGGCCACTGATATCTAGTCTGTTCTAAAACGCCTTAACCGTGTTACAATCAACTGCTTGCGCTGGAAGAGAGTTCCAAATATGAACAACTCTATTAATGAAAACGTTAAAAAAAATACTTGATGTGACCGAAATCGTTTACCAATGATCTTGTATTCATTACTACGAGTCGTGTTTGTCGAATCAATATTAAAAAAGTAGTTTCTGTTAACATTATCAAAGCCATGAAACATTATAAAAAGTTATATTAATTAAGTCTCCTCGTAAGCTACGTTTTGATAAACTAAACAAGCTAAATTCTTTCATTCGCTCTTCGTATGGCTTGTTTAGCAGGCGCTGCATCATTTTAATAACCTGTCTTTGTACTCCCTCCAGCTTGTCCATATATTTCATATACTAGTACGGCGACCAGAACTGAACGCAATATTTAAGATGAGGACGCACTATCGCATTCAAATGTGTAAGATGGACTTTTTTAGACTTTTAGATGAAATAGATTAGTTTGTTTGCAATCTTAACAACTTCTGAGCAATGTTCAGTGGGCTTAAGGTCGTTGCTTACAATTATCCCTGAGTTTTTTTACTCTCGTAACATTGTTAAGCTCACGTCCGTTAATTGAGCAGTTATTTCGAACTTTATTACTTCCTTTATGCAATACTTTACAGTTATCAGTAGCTACTAAATTTCTTCAGACACTTTTTTTTTTTTTTAACTAACTAAGCGATCAAGGTTGTATTGCAATTGTATTTTATCGGTAGTCGTGATTACTTTCTTTTATTATTTTAGTATCGTCTGCAAACTTTGATATCTCAGGTGAGGCCTTTGTCAATATTGTGTATGCATAGATTAAGAAAAGTACAGGACCAAGTGCCAGGCACGCTTTTAGGCCACTGAGCCATGCAAACAGTGGGTTATTTTTTTTTTGTGTGTGTGTGTGTGTGTGTGTGTGTGTGTGTGTGTGGTGTGGTTGTGTGTGTTGTGGGGGTGTGGTGTGTGTGTGTGTGTGTGTGTGTGTGTGTGTGTGTGTGTTGTTATTCACCCATGGTCTTTGTCCACGCGAGCTGGCTCGCGATCGCCAGTTTCACCCTCTCAGTGCGAGCTTGGAGCTCATTATTACCGATCTTTGGGCAATGCTGGGACCTCACACACCACACACCCCCATCCCCTTGCTCAAGGGGGACAGTAACCGCCCGAATTTGTCAAGTGAAAAATCCCCGGGAGTGCGAGGATTCGAACCGCCTACCCACAGAGTGAGAGATCAGAACGTTATCAACCTGACCATCGCGCGGTGTGTGTGTGTGTGTGTGTGTGTGTGTGTGTGTGTGTGTGTGTGTGTGTGTGTTTTCCAGGATGTTCTTACTTAAATGTATTTTTGCAGGAGGATTGAGTTAAGTTCGCTGTGTTCTTTCTTTTACTATTATTCTGTCTTATTTGTCTTTACAACTTTATATGTTTTTGGCACACGCAACCTCCTCCGGCAACACATCCCATTGATTTATTGCTGTCTGTAAAATTGAGTTTCTGCAAACCCTTATGATTTCTTCACGTCTTTAAATGTGTATTTCTCTGTGTGTGCGTGTGTGCGTGTGTGCGTGTGCATGCGTGCGTGCGTGCGTGCGTGCGTGCGTGCGTGCGTGCGTGCGTGCGTGCGTGCGTGCGTGCGTGCGTGCGTGCGTGCGTGCGTGCGTGCGTGCGTGCGTGCGTGCGTGCGTGCGTGCGTGCGCGCGTGCGTGCGTGCGTGCGCGCGTGCGTGCGTGCGTGCTTGTAAGATTCACCTACGGCCTTGATTATGCACGCTGGACTCACGATCATCAAATGTTACCCTCCCAGAAAGAGCTTAGAGCTCATAGAGACAGTTCTGTAGATAAGGCTGATTATAATACGAACAAAACAAAGGTAAAGACGGACGGTGAGTAAAGCAGAGTAACTAATATGTTATTACTGTATTAGTTACTCTGGAGTAAAGAAAACCACAAACTAAAGACATTTACTAATTCCGAAACGTTCTGTCGTGATTGTTTCTTAGGATGATTTGCGGGGGTATGCGAGCATATTAGTCTCAGAAGGTTCTTTTCTCTCTCTCTTCTCTCTCTCTCTCTCTCTCTCTCTCTCTCTTGTTCAGATAGTAAATAACGTATAAATTTTAAGTTATTTTATGCAAAAAAATAACATGAAATATCATAATTGTCTCCATCTCCTTCTTACATTTTTATGTCGACATGTGTTCTTTTTAAAACATAGGCGAGTGATACTTCTGAAGTGGGGTTTGAAAATAGAGTTCATCACCTCTTCCTACCTACGTTTAGCAAATACTAAGCTACGTAGCTATTCCCGTGATGAATCTGCCAAATCATTACGTACAACAAAAAAAATATACTCAGTTTGAGTTTCATTATTGTTTCGATATCTACTCTTTATTTTTACTTCTACAGGAAATTAATTGAATGGAGAATAAACATGCGATTATCAATTAGAAGTGAGGAGTGAATGAACGCTCATGAAAAAGAGGAGAGATTTAGTAATGTCAGGGCCGAGGTGGTTATCAATTAATATTATCAATCTCGAGAAATGTGGGAAGAAAAGTCAAGGAGTATGATTACCCCGAATATATTTACACAACAAATAAAATTAATAACTGGCTAGCCGCCAAGTAACAGGAACCAAGCAACAAACTGCAACATTAACAAGAGTGATATCAGAGCAGGGGTAATGTCACCCTAAGAACTCCCTGTACTGCAGTCTGGAGGAGGGAGAATTGCAACAGTAATCTTAAGCTCCGTAGTCACCCCTTCAGGCAGCGGGGAGTGTTGAATGGTAGTCGAGACAGTGAAGGGCAGTCTGAAGGAAAGCCTAATTCTCCAGCGAGTGCCTTCAGGCGTTGAGAACCGCAGCTTGGTGGTGGTGGTGTTGTCGAGGTGAGAGTGACTAGCTGTCTGCCTTAACCCTGGACAGCAAAGCTCAGTCATCACAGTGGCTCAACTACCCCCCTACCCCTGGATACGGGAGTGTAAAACTAGTTATTATTGATAATTGACAGAAATGCGTTTTCTGAGAGAAATATGTTGTCACAGAAACTTTTTTATGGACAGATTGATAGCACACACACATACTCACGAACACACACACACACACACACACACACACACACACACACACACACCGCACGCACGCACACGCACGCGCACGCGCACGCACGCACGCACACACACACACACACACACACACACACACACACACACACACACACACACACACACACACACACACAACACACACAATGCAAACTCGGAAGGAAATGAGGAAGGAAAATTAATTGCAGTATGGCAGCAGCACGGTTGGAAGGAAGTGAAATATCTGAAGGAAGAATGGAAACACTTAAGAGACTGTCAGACTCACGAAAGCGGAACAGTGTCCACTAAAATGAGAGTAGCTGAAGTACGAATGAGGTGGCGAGGACATGCGAAGCCGATGAATGGAGATTATATCCTTGAAGTAATAGGATTCAGGGGGCAGAGGGACGATGGCTAGGAGGCCCCGGACACATTAATGATGGGCTTCTCTTATTGATTGAATACTCGTGCCTCGTGTGAGCTTTTCCAACGTAATGTAATTTTTTCATTTTTCCCGCGACGGCTCACACAAGTTGCTCCTATAAAAAAGAATTTCCATCTAGATATTTTCTATATACGTAGATTTTATTTCAAGTAATCCTAACACTTCTCTTGTTGAGTGTTTCTCGGAATATTTTTCCTGTATGTTTTTTCTGCCTTGCAAGACATCTTTGATATCACATTATCTATAATAATATAAGCGAAAGTGTGTGTGTGTGTGTGTCCGCGATAGGTGCCGCCCACCCTTCCCCATTCCGATCATATGCACAGTTTTGGAACCACTCGACCAGGGGCAAACTTTTAGCCGCACTTTGAGATGATCCGATCAACTTTTTTTTTTTTTTTTAGCAGCCCATTAGCGAGAATTGTGAAAAAAAAATGTTGGTTGCAAGAATTCGACGTATCACTGTTTGCAGTTCACCTCACTTCTCGCCAGGTGGCCATAGTGTCGTCTCTCAGAAATGAGGACAAGGTCCTTTAAAGTAATCAGTTTAGGCATTTTTATTGTTTTGTTTATCAGCTGAATGCTGTACTATTCAATGAAGTTTTTAGTATCCAGATGTTAGATCCATAATATGCATGACTCTAATTAATCACGGCAGTTTCATCGTTGTGGTGCAAACTAAAAAAAAATTAAAGGACAGTTAACAAATACCAATAGTGAGCCTGTTACAATGTTACAAAGTCAGTTCTTAAGACATCCAATGAGAATGTAACTAGGACTATATTGAGCCAACTCCTGAAAGGAAAACACATGTCATTGTCCTGGAACTATTGAAATAATGGCATATATATAAAGGCTGGGCTTCATTGGCAATCATTCAGCCGCAGCCTTTCCCGCTGCAGAACGCACGAGAGTCCGCATGTCGACGCTGGCCCGGCTGGCCATAAACATTAGAAGTACGAGGATCTAATTTTGTTTGGTGTGTTAACTGACCGCTCTCTCTCTCTCTCTCTCCTTCTTCGAACGTCTCTCTCTCCCGTCTGCTCCTCGTCTCTCTCTCTCTCTCTCCAATGATAGTAGTAAATAGTAGTTATTTAATTATATAACATAAATCGTATCTAGGAGGGGAGGAGGAGGAGGAAGGAAAAGGAGGAGGAGGAGAGCCGTGTTTACCTCCACTTCCCCCTCCTTCCCTTCCTTCCTCCCTCCTTCTCTCCTCCCTTCCTTCCTTCCTTTCTTACCTTTCCAATATTAATAATCTCTCTCTCTCTCGTCTCATCTCTCTCTCCTCTTCGTCTCTCCTCTGTCCTCTCTCTTCTCTCAACTCCTCTCTCCTCTCTCGTCCCTCTCTCTCTCTCTCCTCTCTCTCCTCTCTCTCTCGTCCCATATTAAAATGTTTAAAAGTTAATTATCATTTCATTTCATTTCATTGCATTTCCATTTCATTTCAGATTTTAAGTCCCTGAACAGTACCGTTCTCTCTCTCTCTCTCCTCATCTCTCTCCTCCTCTCGTCGTCCTCTCATCTCTCGCTCATCTCTTTTCTCTCTATCTCGCGTCAATTCTCTCTCCTCTCGCCTCTCTCTCTCTTTCTCCTCTCTCTCTCTCTCTCCTCTCTCTCTCTCATGAGAGAGATAGAGAGAGAGAGAGAGGAGATAGAGAAAAAAGAGAGAGAGAGAGAGAAGAGAGAGAGAGAGAGAGAGAGAGAGAGAGAGAGAGAGAGAGAGAGATAGGAGAGAGAGAGAGAGAGAGAGAGAGAGAGAAAGTATGTCGACAATAAGGACCACACTTGGCACCTAATTTTAAGAGAAAACAGTGGGTGTGGTTTGTCATGGTAACTGACAGCGTCCCCTGCGGGTAGATTATTGTACTGCTGAATCATTTAATTTAAAAGATTTAATATAGTATATTAACCCAACATAAACATAAAAAGAAAGAGAAAAATGGCACTGGTTAATGTTAGAGGGAAAATGTTCATTGTATTGAGAGTTTATAGTTGGCCACATATTTTTGAGACGACACCATGGTCACCTGGCGAGAGGTGAGGTGAAACTGCTAACAGTGATACTTCGAATTGAGGAAAACCTTGATGTCAGGGGGATGGTAATGGGTGAGTGAATGGGTTGGGTGATGGGTAAATGGGTTGTGGGGTGATGGGTGAGGTGAATGGGTGGGGGTTATGGGTGAGGCATTAGGTGGGAGGTGATGGGTAATTGGGGGGAGTGAGATGGGTGTGTGTGTTGATGGGTAAGGGTGTGTTGTGATGGGTACTTGGTGCGTTGAATGGGTAATGATGGATGAAATGGGAAGGGGAATGGGAAAATGGGATGGGAATGCGTGAATGGGTTGGGGGTGATGGTAATGTGATGAGTGAATGTGTGGGGGGGTGATGGGTAAGGCGTTAATACATACATTTCTACATCCATGATTTCAGGAAGGTTAGAAGGGGCTATCTGGAGAGTCTGTGTTTGGTGGGCCTTCGGCCCACCAAACACACTCCAGAAAGCTGTTTGGTGGGCCGAAGGCCCACCAATAGCCCTCCGCAGGAGCTAGCCAAAAAGTCCGCCCGGAGGGCGGCTTTGCGGCTAGTTGCTTAATATTTTTCAAACAAATGTACTATTATCCTTCTCCTATTTTTCGTTTCCTCCTCCTCCTCCTCCTCCTCCTCTAATTACCAGCTACGGCTGGAGGGATGGGTGGGTGGGGAGGAGCTTCTACTTTCCTATCCTTTCTCTCTTATTATCTAGTTAGTGTAGTGTACTTAAATCAAACAGCCATGTAAGGACCTAATGGTCTGTTGCTGTTTATGTTTCCTTTGTATTCCTTTGTATTCTCCGCCTCCTCCTCCTCAGAATAATTTAATTCCATTGAGCAATTGCGAATTTCTTGAGAACACAGCAATTAAGGCAATTGATAGACTGAAAGTTAATCAATCCCTTGGGCCTGACTGTATTGCACCGCGAGTTTCAAAAGAAGCAAAGTATGAAATTTGTAAAACTTTCAATACTTTTCTACAGATCCCTTAATTCTGATAAAGTTCCTTGTTACTGGAAACTAGCAAATATTACTTTACTACAAATGAAAGCTAGCATGACATCACCGAACAACTACAGACTGATCAGCCTTACAGCCGTAGTCTGTAAATTAATGGAAACTATAATACGAGACAAGTTGGTTAATTTCTTAGAAGGTTTTCGTAATGAATGATATTACCTAATAAATTTGCTAAACTAAAAGGATTTAGGTATCATCTTTAGTAATAATTTTAAGACTGGTGCGCTTTGCTTAGTTGCAGTAAAAAGGCTAATACTATTATGATCTTGGGGTTCATTAAACACAACTTTGAACATAATACTCCGACAATAATAGCACATTTATATACACCTTTGGCTTGGCCACACTTAGAATATGAAGTCTATTCATATTCTCCTCCTCCTCCTCCTCCTCCTCCTATTCCTCCTCCTCTTCATCATCATCATCATCATCATCATCATCATCATCATCATCATCATCATCATCATCATCATAATCATCATCATGTTGTCCATCCACTGCGGGAAAAACATTTCCTGCACTTCTCTCCCCTCTGCTTCCCGCATGTTCTGGAATGAATATTCATAACTTGTCCATCTCGTATTTTGTCTGCTTTGCCCCCACATTATCATTTTAACTGGGTTTTTTTTTACACGCTCATGTCATCGTTATTATTATTTTTATCATTATTATTATTATTATCATTATTAATATTATTATTGTTGTTGCTATTATCATTATCATCATTTTTATTACCGTTATTTTTGTTATTACCATTAGTATTGTTATTACTATTGATAGTATTAATAATGCTAATAGTATTAGTATTATGGTAATTAGTAGTCGCAGTTGTACTTGTAGAAGTAGCAGTAGTATTAGCAGTAATAGTAGTGGTGGTAGTTGTAGTAGTAGTTACTACTACTACTACTACTACTAGTAGTACGTAGTAGTAGTAGTAATAGTAGTAGTAGTAGTAGTAGTAGTAGTAGTAGTAGTAGTAGTAGTAGTAGTAATAGTGATGGCTATGCTTGTTAGGGATGTTTATGGTAATAATGGCGATAATGATGATGATGATTTTGATGTTAACTTTCATTTATTATGTTATTGTTCTAACAAAAATAAGCAGATCTAGAACAGCAGTGGCAACGACAACAGCAACAAAAATAAGTAACCTTAATAACAACACTCATTACTCAGCCATCCGTTATACGCGTACCTGCCTCAGTAATAACGCACGCTAATTCACCGCTTTCAGACAGACAACACTGAACTAGAGACCGAAAAAAAAGAAATACACACAATACGAGCCCATTAGTGAGTGCAAAAAATTCATTAGAACCGAACAAAGCTTACAACTCTTTCATTCATCCTCCCCGAAGTGCATTAATAATCACCGCATTAACCATCACAAACAAACTGGAACACCATTATTTGCAAACCCCGATAAAACACTTAGCAATCATAAAAAAGCGCCATTCAAAAAAGGAGGTAATCACAGTGTATTCTCTGACTGTCTTCTATATATGGACTGGCAATCAAGAGGTTTTTTTTTTGTTTCTTTTTTATTTGCCCTTGGCCAGTCCTGTGTGATGTAAAAAAAAGAAGAAAAAAAATTATCTCAAGGCACCACAAGAAGAAACTAAACATCAAGACGTCTTCATCGACCCCAACGCCCCGCCGGTTTAACACATGGACCCAACACACCCTACTACAAGCGGATGTTCCTCTCTATATAACACCGCTGTCTGTCTTCTCTTGTCTTCTGTTTACGTCTGAAGGGCAATAGCGTGCT
>JACEEZ010006982.1:25000-30000 GCA_016584305.1 Chionoecetes opilio | reverse complement strand
TTATCTTTGTGTGGTACGCCTGTTTCTTTCTTTTTTACTTTTATCATTGTATTTGTTGGGGTTTTGCCTCGAACATTGCGTTAATTATCAATATTAAACTGCTATATCATAGCAATTCCTGTGGTTCTATTTTCGTTGCCTACATTACGTTTACAATACAACAAAAAACAATTACGTTCCTTTTTCCTCTGTTCAATACTCTCTTAAAAGTATTGTATATTTATGAAACTGCATTCCCCTGTCAGCAGACACTGCCTCGCGCCACACACATTTACTGCTGCACAACTTTTCCACTGGTCTTGTTGTGCGTCTTTTTTTCTGAATCAGCAAATCCTCTGCGTATTTTTTTCTTCTCAAATAACTCCTTCAGACCAAAGACTTCATGAAATCAGCTCACAGCAATCTGTTCTTTGTTTGTGAATCAGTATTTTTAATAACTGAATCGTTCTACTGTATACTTGTTACTCAATACGCTAATCGTCCCATTTCTCTGTACTTCCCACAATCCTGTTCATCCCCCTTACCCTTCGTGGCGTAGTGCATATCACCTGTAGTTCACATGGCGATGCAGACATGTCCACAATATACACAGTAACGCGATCAGCCACTTTTTCAAACCTTCATCTTTTTCTATAGTAATTCTGATATGATCTCGACCATTCTCATAGACTCTCCACGTTCCATTTATACATGTCACTGTCTCACTCTCATTAATGTCTGTATCCTTTCGTTTTCACTTTTTACTATACCTTTACGTCTGTACTAGATCTACTCAACCGTTATTCTTATTTGATTAACCTAAGAATATTCTCCATTTTTATATATTTGTTACTGTCTTCTTGACTTAATCTCTTTTGGTGTATTAAGGGAACTACGTCTGATACTTCTTTTCTTATCCAAATAGATTGCTAACTCTCAAGCATAAGAAATTCATACATGGCAAATCATGTATATAGGTGTTCTCCTTACATCTCTTTGCTGCCATCTTTACCAAACAAGCCTACTTTTATTTCACTATCTACATGTACCTACCTCTTCAACGCATTCTACGGATTCCTTTCCATGTTTTGTAAGCTGGTGGAGGTTTCATTTTTTCTTTTTTTTTCCTCTCTATTATTAATCAGATCATTCACGTCGCTAGTAAGATAGAAATATAAGCTATTCTTCGTTTCCTGTTTCCTGCCTCTATTCTCAATTACTACACTCTCCATGTACGCCTTTTACCCTCGATCTCCACTTTCCCATGCTTACCTGTTGATATATTTCGTTTCGTGTCTCATGTGATATCTACGCAAACGACAATATGCTCCACTTTCACTCCCTTTAAGAACTCCATCATGAGTTAATATTCTCCATCACTCCCTTTGCCTCTTACCATCGCATTGACGTAAGTAGCCCATTGCAGTCACTTTCTCGCCCTCTGTGAAGTCCCTAAACGTTCTATTAGCATTTCCCAAGAAGCTTTCATCTCTTCTCCATGCCACTCATTTCCTGTTATCTGTCTCTCCTTTATCCATTTCTATATAGTATTTTCATCCATGTCAGCCTCTTGTCTACCTCCTTCTTTACCTCATCCATCTCTTCCCACACCACATCCTTCGTGACAACAGCTGCCTTCACCATGTCTCGGGTGCATTCACACATCCACCTCTGTTGTAGATTCTTAAAACTTTTAAAACCATTCCTATTCTTACCTAAACCGTTCTTATTTTCTCTCTCTCTCTCTCTCTCTCTCTCTCTCATCTCTCTCTCTCTCTCTCTCTCTCTCTCTCTCTCTCCTCTCTCTCTCTCTCTCTCTCTCTCTCTCTCTCTCCTCTCTCTCTCATGTTTTACACCTTTTTTTCACTTGCATAAGAACATATGAACATAAGAAAATACTGAAGATACAAGAGGCCGTGAGACCTACACGTGGCATTTCCTGTAGTAGTGGTAGTAGTAATAGTAGAGTAGTGGTAGTAGTAGTAGTAGTAGTAGTAGTAGTAGTAGCAGTAGTAGTAGTAGTAGTAGTAGTAGTAGCAGCAGTAGTAGTGGTGATAGTGGTGGTTGTGGTGTAGTAGTTACTATCAACACCACCGTCACCACTATCAACACCACCACCACAACCAGCATCCTCGGTGTCGTCTCACAGTGTTGGGGCGACGGTCGACGGGCCTCTCCATTAATTCCTAAAGTGTGTTCACAAACAGAAACTTTTCCTCATTTTCACGCATCGAATGAGTCGCTTTCCTCCTCATCTCCCTCACAACGACTGATATATTTTCTGCCGTTGTGAGGGACTCGTTGTCAACAGTTCTGGGGCGTCAGTTCAATGAAAGAGTGCTGCTAAGTGTCAACAGGATGCGAGATGCGATGATAAGAAGGCCGCGCAAGGGTCTTTGAAAACGTAGCATTTATCGTCATAATTATAGTGTTTTTCTTTCTTGTTTCTTTATGAAGTATAAATCACGGATTTTGTTACACTTGAAATTCACCTTAATTGTGTTAAGTAATATTTTAAAACAAACGGAGGCTATAGAGATGGGCAACACACGTGCGAGGGATGCGACTCAGTGCGTTGTTATCACGTGATAGCATAGTAATTGTCGACAGTGATACAAACAGACAAAGGACAAGATAATGATGCCCTTCACGCTCGCCTTGCGGCCGCGCTCACACACCACCACCACCACCACAATGTTTATCTCTGAACTTCTCAAATAACCACCACCACCACCACCACCACCACCACCACCACCACCACCACCACCAGGTGGCCAGGTGGCCGCGGCCAGTTGTCCTAGACCCCTCTGCCTTGATACTTTATTTACCTACTATTGCTTTTGTCATCCTTATCATTTATATTATTTTTTACTATTATTACTATCAATATTATTATTTTGTAGCAGAAGTTACCCGTACTATATATGATGCTCAGAAAGACTAATCGAGTGGCGTTGTAGACGAACACCATATTATTTTATCATTTATTCATTATATAATATTTGTCATTATATATTTTTTTTAAATTATTATTATTGTTATTATCACTTGTATCACTATTATTATTGTTATTATTATTGTTTTAATTGTTGTCATAGTAGTAGTAAGCGAAGCAGAAGCAGTATCAGCAGCAGCAGCAGCAGTAGTAGTAGTAGTAGTAGTAGTAGTAGTATAGTAGTAGTAGTAGTAGTAGTAGTAGTAGTAGTAGTAGTAGTAGTAGAAGAAGTAGTAGAAGTAATAGTGGTAGAGTTAGTAAGCAATAGTAACACTAGTTGTAGTAGGAGTTGTTATTGTCGTTGTTATTAATTAATCTATGCTGTCGTTTTAGTAAGGTCACTCGTCAGGTGTTCAGTTCGGCGTTTTACGAAAGCGCGGATTGGCATATCAAAAGCGCGGCGGGTCATCATTGAAAGCGCGGATATATTTCTATCAAAAGCGCGGCTGAATTTGGTTTCAATTGCGCGTTTTTTCACTCACTTGAAAGTCCGATTGTGTAGCAGTTCTTTAATGATCGTTCACCTCTTCCGTTAGCCAGACGTTATCATCTGTTGCCCCCTGCTTAGGTGGAAGCAGGATTGTGAAGCAGGATATTGTTTTTCGTTCTTTATTCATCGCGTTTTTCACTCCTCTCTTCCATAAAAATAGTTTAAATAGTCCTTTATTTATCGCGTTAAGAAACTCAAAGTTACATGTTTGTTCTTGCTGTGAATCAGTTACTTAAGCACTTCATATAATTGTGTCTGTTTATTTCCCCAGAAATAAATTTGTTGTATTGTGCCATAGCATACTCTGTCCTGTCTCGTTCAACTTTCCGCGTAGTTGCTGGTTTACCGATACTCCTGATCTTAATATAAGTAGCAGTCTGGAGCTTTCCTAGTACATCCATGAACAGTTTGAACACAAATATAGATGGATGGGATGTATAAAATTGCTCATTGAAATGAGCATGAAAAGATTCGGCAGAATTGTTGGTACGCTTTGTATTTGAGGGGACTTCAGCCCAAAGCACTGAAGGATATCTTGATTCTGCTGTTACATAATTATCAACCAGATAGTCCGCAAAGCGAGTACATCTCTCATCCTGAGGTGCGTCTGTCATTAATTCCTCGACGAAGCAATCTTCTACATCTGTTGGGTCAATGAAATGTAGACCAAATGATAATTTCAGCCATTGGCCTATGTCACTGTTGGTGTCCTTGTAATCCCTACTTAGGCCCAGGTTTTGAATTTTTTGCCACCATGCCTGCCCTAAATGAATTCTGCAACATTTGATGACTGCGCGGTTGGAAATATATCTCTCAGAACAGTGAGCATGGCAAATTCAAAATCTGCATGTATCACCGAGGCTCCCAGTTGCATATTCCTTGCGGATCAAATGTCAATTAAACACTTCCACAGATTTCTATAAATCTCCTCAGATTGACCTGGCAAGAGGGCATACACTAATGGAATATAATGCCCATTACATAATCCATGTATGCTGTATAGTTGATAGAAGAACTTTGGACAGCTCTTGAAAGTCCCATCAACGAAGATCTCCTCAGCAGTGTTCGCCAGAAATGCAAGATTAGTTGTACATGAAATGATAACCATACCAGATTCTGGATTATTTTCAGGGATAAAATCTTCACCTTTGGTCGTAGTAGTAGTCATAGAATTTAGAGCATGATGTACTTCCTCACGAGTTTTAGGCAATACGGGATACACTTTCCGTCTTTCTCGGTATAATGATTGTGCTATAGATCTTAGACCACCAGATTCTAGTATATTATCAGAAAATGTATGCAGTTCCGTTCTAATGAGTTTAGAAGGTCTTGCCGTCATGTCATCAGTCGCCTTCCGTTTCACTTGTGCACGTAGTTGCTGTCTTTCAAGTTTTCTTTCATCCTTGCCATGGTTATGTTCCAATTGTACCGGAACAATGGCAGTCATTGTGCTGTCTGTTTTAAGTCTACCTTTACATTTCTTGTTGGTACATCTCCAAGAAAGATATCCATCCATCAATGTACCTGTCCACTCTG
>JACEEZ010006982.1:7500-17500 GCA_016584305.1 Chionoecetes opilio | reverse complement strand
AGAATCTGCCGATGTATGTTATATTAGAAAGGAGTTGATAACTATTGAAAATATAAACGCTCAGTCCCTACAGTCTAATTTTGATGAAATTAAGCTTCTTATATCTGATAGAGATATTGATGTGTTTTGTGTGTGAGTGAGACATGGCTACGTGCTGAAACTCCTGATGAACATATTAACATTCCTAGTTTTACAGTTTTTAGATGTATGCTTGCGTGGAGGAGGTGATGTATTAGTTAACAAACTACTGAAAACTAATAAAATAGATCTAGCTTTTCCCTAAACAACCAGGTGTAGAGGACTTAGGCTGAGTGTTCAGAGTCATATGTTGCCAGCCGTTAATCATTGGATGTGTTTACAGGAAACCCTAAGGCCCCAGTGGCTTCTTTGAGTATTTTTCCAGGTGTTTTTTAGACAGTATGTGTAAGTAAGAAAGGGTTTTATATATTAGGGTGATTTTAATGATGACTTATTTTCTAAGAAAAACAAAATGAGGGGTATAATCAATTGCAATAAACTTACACAGTTGATAGAAGAGGCCACTAGGGTGACCCCCCACATCACCTACTTTATTAGATTTGATAATTACCAACAAACCCAAAACCCTTGTTTTAGTTAAATCTGTTGTTCCGGAAATAATATCAGACCATGACCTCATCAGTATTAATGAAAATATTAGTAAGCCTAAGCGAAAGCCAGAGAAAAAAACTTTTCGTCATCTGGGTAAATATAGTAAGGATTATCTGTGTGACTTACTTATGGACAGTCTAAAAACCCTTTAATCAAATATGAACACCGAAAAATGTTGACTTACAAGTAAAATATTTTAATAATAATTTTACAACATGTCTGGACAAATGTGCTCCCTTTGTAACCAAGGAAGTTAAAAGACCTTTAGCACCTTGGCTTAATGACGATTTGCGTCTGGCCAGGGAAGAAACGTGATGATACTCGCAGTAAGTTGAGGAGAGAAAAGGGTCTAACATTTCTTTGCAACAAAATACACTAACGAAAAGAAAGCAATTAATTCTCGTATTGCTACAACTAAAAAGGAATTTTAAATGTCAATAAATTCTATGATTCTAAAGGTAATTCATCTAGTATATGGAATCTCATTAAAGAATTAGTCCCTACAAAGAAGTGTGGCTCTGAATCATTTGAATTCGAAAATGTAAGTGAGAAGGCCGAATGTTTTAATAATTTTTTTTGCAAATGTAGGAAAGACAACTTATGATCAAACATAACAGACTTTACAGAAAAATCACTTATCTTCGTTGGACCTCTTGATTCAGAGTGTAAAAGAGGGGGTGAAAAATTGAATTTTAGACCTAAGCCCGTGACAATAAAACTGTGATATTAACAATAAAAAGTCTAAAGATACTCGTTCTGTGGGGTCAGATGGGATATCGCTTAAGTTCATCAAGGATGCCTTATATATTATTGGCTTTTACCTAACTTGCATAATCAATACTTCTATCGTTACCGGTGTATTTCCCCTGGCCTGGAAACTGCACTGTCATTCCTTTGTTTAAAAAAAGGTGATTTCAACAATGTGACTAACTATCGCCCAATTTCTCTTTTACCAGTACTCTCTAAGATTTTAGAAAAATTGTATCTAGTCCCGCTTTCAACTTCTTAGAAGATAACAAGTATCTCTCTAACTGCCAGCATGGTTTTAGACCCAAGCTTTCTACCGAGTCTGCTCAACTGTGATAACTGATAAAATATATAAAAATATGGATAATAAGAAAATATCATTGTTAACATTATGTGATTATCAAAAACATTTGACAGTGTCGCCATAGTAATTCTCCTAAGAAAATGTTCTAACCTTAACATTGACTCCTTCTGGCTTAACAGCTATCTTTGTAACAGAAGTCAGTCTGTCAAATTACAAAAAGTAATATAAAAAAAAGAAAATGTCAGCTATGGCGTTCCCTCAAGGCTCCATCCTGGGACCAGTATTATTCAACATTTTTATCAATGCATGGCTCAACACTTCAATGACTGTCCAGTATGCTGACGACACTCAGTTTCTTCACAGTGGATCTCTCGAAAACTTAGGCACCATCATTAAGAAACGGAAGCAACCCTTACTAAGGCAAAAGAATATTTTCTTAGTAATGGCCTGATGATCAATGCCAGTAAAACCCCAATGTATATTCATTGGAAGCAGACAGTTACTGTCCATGTACCTGAGAATATATGATTAAGTTTGACGACACCAGCGTCCGTCCCAGCACACAGGTCAAAAATTTAGGTTATACATGGATCGCTATTTATTTATTTGACACGCATATTAACGAGTTAAATAAAAAGGTCATTGGGACGTTAAAGTATATATGCCGCATAAATAAAAATTTTGATAAATCTAGCAGGAAAAATTTTGTCCCCGTCCTTGTATTGAGTCTTATTAACTACTGCATACGCATTTGGGGTACCACCAACACTACTCTTTTTCAGAAAGTACAAAACTACAAAATTTTTGCTGCCAGAGTTTCGATAGGTGGTATAAGAAAATATGACCTATCTCCCCTGCCTTCAAAGAACTAGGATGGCTCAGAATTAAAAAAAAATATATTTTTTGATGTTAAATTGCCATGTATAAATCTCGGAACGGCATGTATCCCGACTGGCTCCACTCATTCCCACAGTCCCAGCACAACAAGTAGCATGACGAGACAACAAAATAACCTTGTTATTCCTAGAGTTAAGACAAACACCGGTGCTAAAAATTTTACATAAATGGGCCAAAAAATGGAACTCCCTACCAGCCAACGTCACGAAGGCAAATACACTTTCTGTATGTAAATTTTAACTAGTCAACTATATTTTGCAAGACCAAAATGGGTTTTTAGTAGAGTAGCTTTTAAACAGATTCTACATATTATCTTTTATTGTAATTCTAGGTTTTACTGCAATTTTACCTTGTCTTACTGAATTTTTTAGGGAGGGTTTTAGATTTTACTTTTTATTGTAATTTTATGTTTTACTAGAATTCTACTTGTCGTACTATAATGTTTAGCAAATTTTACATATTTCTTTTTATTGTAATCTTATGTTTTACTGGAATTCTGCCTGTTTGACTGGAATTTTATTTATTTTACTCCTACTAGATTATTGACAATGCTGTACCTGGAATTTGGTGCCAATATATATGTTGTACACTCGTATGGTCAGCTACAGTGACTTAATCACTCATATTTTTTGCCTATATTTTAGCATGTAAAATAAGCTTGACATGTAGACAAGTCTACCAATTATTATATGTATTCTGATGTAATAACCACTACCTGTGGAAAATAAAAATTTGAATTTGAATTTGAATTGAATTTGATTTAATTGAACTCTCTCTCTCTCTCTACATCTCCTCTCATCTTTCTCTCTCTCTCTCTCTCTCTCTCTCTCTCTCTCTCTCTCTCCTCTCTCTCTCTCTCTCTCTCCTCTCTCTCTTCTCTCTCTCTCTCTCTCTCTCTCTCTCTTTCTCTCTCTTCTCTCTCTCTCTCTCTCTCTCTCTCTCTCTCCTCTCTCTCTCTCTCTCTCTCTCTCTCTCTCTCTCTCTCTCTCTCTCTCTCTCTCTCTCTCTCTCTCTCTCTCTCTCTCTCTCTCTCTCTCTCTCTCTCTCTCTCTCTCTCTCTCTCTCTCTCTCTCTCTCTCTCTCTCTCTCTCTCTCTCTTCTCTCTCTCGCTCTCGTCGAAAAGTTCCTCTAAATCTGCTCCTTTCCTCCAATCCCTCCATTCTTCTTTCCTTCCTTCTTCCTCCCTCCTTTCTGCTATCTATGCTTTTAAAAATCATGTAGAGATTTTTCGTGTAAACTTGCTTTATAATGTGCGTGCGTGCGTGCGTGCGTGCGTGCGTGCGTGCGTGCGTGCGTGCGTGCGTGCGTGCGTGCGTGCGTGCGTGCGTGCGTGCGTGCGTGCGTGCGTGCGTGCGTGCGTGCGTGCGTGCGTGCGTGCGTGCGTGCGTGCGTGCGTGCGTGCGTGCGTGCGTGCGTGCGTGCGTGTGGGTGGGTGTGTGATGAGAGATAGAGAGACACACATACAGACACGAATATTAATCATGTACTTAACATAGCGTCCCTAAATCACATCTCTCGTCGCCACCGTTTTTTGTCCATCACCTCAACCCCCTTCATTCTTTCCCCCAACAGGTGCGGCGCCTCAACCTCCTACACACCACACAGGTAAGACTGAGACAACCCACCCTGCTGCTAACGTGGCATTTCCTTTGCATTTCTCTCCCTTGCCAGTCCCTCTATCTCCCTGCTTGTCTTTCATGCACTTCTCCCCTTACATTGCCTTGATTGCTTTCCTTCCTTCCCTCTCCCTTGCCGCGTCGTGCCTTCCCCTTAGCTTCTCTTTGTAAGGTGGTGAGTAAAACGAGCAAATCTGACGTGGTATTTAAATGTATTTTGACTCGTGCCTTTGAGTATCGATACGGCTCTTCATTTGTGAGATTTACTTTATTGGATGAGATGGAATGGTTTTGCATCATGAGGATCTCGTATTTAATCAGAAGAATAGAATAGTGTCGGATTTATGGAAGCAAAACAATTTTTTCCACACTGGTTATTGATATGAAAAATAGTCAAACGAAATCTATGCATGTGACCAAGTGTAAGTTACAGGCTCACCGATGGTTGCATGACAGTAAGGAAGTGATAGTGTAGAGGCTTTGATATGTGACTTAAGTAAATAATGACATGAATATCGAATGTTTTAGACATGTAAAAGAGTGAAATTTTAGTCCAACATGTAAGTGAGGCAGGTCGGCAATAATGATGTTCCTTGGCACCACACGAACGCACGCACGGCCATTGGGGAGCCAGGTTGCCTCGTAGTGGTATACGGCGTGTTGTTTATTTGCGTTTAAGTCCACTGAGAAGGTTATGTGATCGGTTCGGTTTGTTCGTTTGCATGTTTGTCAGCAGGATTACGCAGAAAGTTACAGACGAATTTGCATGAAAATTATACGGGAGACAGAGTTTGACCCAATTTAGGATTGATACCTTTTTGAAGTCTATCCGGATCTCCAGTGTTTCAAGAATTTGTTCAGGATTTTTTGAAATTGCAAGGTCGGGCAAAGTTGTGTGTGGCTTGGCTCTAGTAGTGATGGTATCATGACTACTATATCCAAGCTGCATCTCATCATCATCTATATCTCAACGGCGATCCTCAGCACCACCATCCCTGTCCCCTCCTCATCTAATGTGTGTATGCTGCAGTTTTCTATTTTTCTTGCTGGGCGGGTTTTGCATTTCATTTGAACAGTATTTGCATACTCATTTAAAGTGATAAGAGTCTCATTGATTTTATATATTTTTCCTTTTTTTCACCAGTCTATAATAATATAAGTGAAAGTGTGTGTGTGTGTGTGTGTGTGTGTGTGTGTGTGTGTGTGTGTGTGTGTGTGTGTGTGTGTGTGTGTGTGTGTGTGTGTGTGTGTGTGTGTGTGTGTGTGTGTGTGTGTGCTGTCTGTCTGTCTGTCCGCGATAGGTGCCGCCCCCTGTGGCGGAATCCCATCATATGTCACAGTTTTGGAATCAGGTTGACCAGGGGAAGGTTTTAAGCCCACTTATAGGATGATCCGATTACTTTTTTTTTCTTTTTTTTTTTAGCAGCCTATTAGCGAGAACTGTGAAGAAAAAAAAGTGGGTTGTGAGAATTGAGGAAACCTTGATGTAGGGTGATGGGTAATAGGTGAGTGAATGGGTGGGGTGATGGGTAATGGGTGTGGGGTGATGGGTGAGTGAATGGGTGGGGAGTGATGGGTGATGGGTGAGGGAATAGGTGGGGGGTGATGGGTAATGGGTGAGTGAATGGGTGTGTGGTGATGGGTAATGGGTGAGTGAATGGGTGTGTGGTGATGGGTAATGGGTGAGTGAATGGGTGGGGGGTGATGGGTAATGGGTGAGTGAATGGGTGGGGGGAATACATACATTTCAGGTAAGTTAGAAGGGGCTATCTGGAGAGTCTGTGTTTGGTGGGCCGAGGTGGTGGGTAATGGGTCTATCTGGAGAGTCTGTGTTTGGTGGGCCAAAGGCCCACCATTAGCCCTCCGCAGGAGCTAGCCAAAAAGTCCGCCCGGAGGGCGGCTTTGCTTTCAGGAAAGTTAGAAGGGGCTATGATGTGAATGGGTTGGCGTTAATACATACATTTCTACATCCATGATTTCAGGAAAGTTAGAAGGGGCTATCTGGAGAGTCTGTGTTTGGTGGGCCTTCGGCCCACCAAACACAGGTGGTGGGCCAAAAGCCCACCAATAGCCCTCCGCAGGAGCTAGCCAAAAAGGCCGCCCGGTGGGCGGCTTTGCGGCTAGTATGTAATAAAAGGAAATTGTATAGTATTCAAAATGTTCCATCTTTAATTTTGAAATTCTGTCCCTGAAGTTTAAGATCAAGTTTATCATATTCTCATTTATTTTCCTATGTGCGCGTGTTTGCTTGGGCGTGTGTGTGTGTGTGTGTGTGTGTGTGTGTGTGTGTGTGTGTGTGTGTGTGTGTGTGTGTGTGTGTGTGTGTGTGTGTGTGTGTGTGTGTGTGTGTGTGTGTGTGTGTGTGTGTGTGTGTGTGTATATGCGTGTGTTTGTGTGTGCGTGTGAGTGTGTGTGTGTGCGTGTGAGTGTGTGTATGTGCGCGTGTGTGTGTGTGAACCTAGGAAATGTCGCCTGGAAAACAAAGGGCGGTGTGGGCAATGAGTCCCCGTAGACCACAGCTCATTGAGTGACGTGAAGGCGCCATGCAGCGGCCGCGTCATGGCGCACGGTGTGTCGGGCACAGTGTTGGGAATGTTCCTTCTGCAGCAAGCAATTACCCTGGCCTCGACCTTGGCGGAGGAGGAGTGGGTAAAACTGATTACCAAAGTCATCTATCCGGTCGCGTCCCCCAACAGAGAGTAATTCCTGCCGCCCCAAAGAGAGGCTGGTGCGGCAGGGGCAGGGAGGGAGGGGAAGGGGCGACGCGGAGGGCAAGGACGCGCTAATCAATCTTTAAGCTGCGAGGGAACGCGAGTTTGCGAGTGATTCGTTTCTGATGGTCGTGTGTTTGTTTGTGATGTGGCTGCCTGGATCACACCAACCCGGCTCTCCACTCTGGTGGAGGGAGGCGACTGGCTGCTCAATACTGTCACGCCCCACGCCTTGTTTGTGTGCACAGCATCATGCTCCGACGTGAAGGTAATGTGGGGTGATAAGCGGGCAGGGTAACACATGGAAAAGTTTAATTCACTCCTGTTGGTGTGTCTGTACAATGTCCATCCATGTCTTCAATTTGTGTAAAGAAAGTAAAATAGGCGGAATGTATTCCCTAACTACCTATATGCTCAAGTTGCCTATGTTGATGGTTAAGTTATACTAAGGATTTCTTTCCTCTGTGATATTATAGAATTTCTGTCATCTGGTAATTCAAGTTGGGATTTCATATTTTAGTCGCGGTGTCTTTCAGTAGTAACCGGGGCTTGTGTCCCCAACGAGAATCCTGGTGTTATCGAGTTGTAGAAGTGGGCACCGCAGAAGCTAGGGTGTTAGACAGGCTATGCTACAAAAATATTTTATATGGGTATTAGATTTTCATACAAGTGCTTATATTATTTCACATTTATAAATATATATATATATATATATATATATATATATATATATATATATATATATATATATATATATATATATATATATATATATATATATATATATATATATATATATATATATATATGAATAGTTACTTTTAGCAACATAAGAACCAAGAAAAACTATACTAAACCTAACTGCCATATCATCATTACCATGGCCACAAGATACCATGGCCACCCATATCCGTAAGCAGTCACCTGTTTCAGGAGCTGACTGACCAGACTCCCTCTCTCGAGCAAAAAGACAATTGACACACACACATATATCTACCGAAAAGACGGAGCGTGAGAACACCAACTCAACAGAGCATGGGGAGGCACACGCACTACAAGTTACATACTCACGGTACTCACGGCACTGACACTATCTCGCCACGGGATGTTATAAAGTGAATAAGTATCCGAAAAAGACACTTACAAGTTACTTACGGGACATAGTCATCAGACTTTTAAACACAAGCTTACAGGTGAAGGTGGTCTGCACCGACACATTTTCTCATATTCTGCTGTTTAGTATCATCGCAGAGATTCTTCTTATTTTGATTTGTAGCTCGAAATAGTTTTGACATCACTGCGCTGATGTAAAGTACAGCACTTTACCTACTGTTCCTCTGACATAATTAAGACAATGAAAGCAGCAGCATGTGAGCAGTTCGTTACTAAGTTTTATTAACTGGGAGAATTACACAGTGAGCCTAAAAACGAGATTGGAACCTAAGGCCTCCATACTATCACGACATTGAAAAAGTTACCAAACTTTTTGTGGTATAGCTACTAATAAAATGCAGAAAAATAAGATACAAATAATTACTTTCATTTTCCATAACAAATAAAAAAAATAGAAAATTGAAATATGAATATTCTTACCTCAAGATCACAAACCTAGAGCTCATACAGTTTATCACGAAGCTTTGAGACCCGAGGTATGTCATAAACAGCCTAAAGCTTGAAAATTAGAGCCAAGATAAACAAACAATTGTCTCTGAAACCCCACCTTGAAGTTTGAAAAGCCGCTGGTGCAATCCACTGGCCGAGCGCCATCATTAGATAACTTAAAGGTAATGAAGTGTTGTTAGTGTTTAGAGCGAGTAATATTGGACTATTTGGAGAGAGAGAGAGAGAGAGAGAGAGAGAGAGAGAGAGAGAGAGAGAGAGAGAGACGAGATGAAGAGAGAGAGAGAGAGAGAGGAGAGAGAGAGAGAGTTTGGATCCTACCTAGACTATCCGCATATATTAACAGCAATGTTATTGACGATACCAATGGCCACCAAGCCATAATGAATTCAAGCAGTACTATGTGAGGCTCGAACGCAGGGACGAACTACCACGCACGCGAACTTACCACTAAGCCATACTGACGGGCAATGAGAGAGAGAGAGAGAGAGAGAGAGAGAGAGAGAGAGAGAGAGAGAGAGAGAGAGAGAGAGAGAGAGAGAGAGAGAGAGAGAGAGAGAGAGAGAGAGAGAGAGAGAGAGAGAGAGAGAGAGCGAAAGAGGAGAGAGAGAGAGAGAACAGAGAGAGAGAGAGAAGAGAGAAGAGAGGAGAGAGAGAGAGAGAGAGAGAGAGAGAGAGAGAGAGAGAGAGAGAGAGAGAGAGAGAGAGAGAGAGAGAGAGAAAGAGAGAGAGAGAGAGATTCTGTCAGAAAGCAACTAGCAGCTCCCTTTTAACCCCTGGTGGTGATGTCTGCCACCACACAAAGCCATCACCACACACTCCTGTCACCACACACTTCTATCACCACACTCTGCCGCTTTCCATTAGTCTGATGTTAAAGTTAGTTGCCTTTCCCTCCGTTTCTTCTGTTCCCCCTCTCTTTCTTTCCCATTCCTTTAACCTCCGCTGTGTTAGATCACCTCATTCATTCTCCATGTTGCAATGAATAGAAGAGAAAAAAAGAAAAAATGGATAAGGAAGGATTTCTAGCGTAGACGCAGAGCTCATGTAATTTTCTTTTATCCCACGAAATATATTGTAAGACGGAAACCTTATCTAAACCCATGCATCTTTTCCGTCCAACCCTGTCGCCTCCACACACTTTTCTTCCTCCGACATCCCTATTTATCCTCCTCCTCTTCCTCCTAATCATCATAAGCATCATCCTTTCCTCACTTGTTTTGTAATGCGAGTGTTAGTTTTTATTTGATTTATGCTTTGTTAGATAAAGTTTTTGGTGATTTGTAAATTTAATATGTGACAAGCGAATGTGTTTCAGGGTGTTTGAGGCACCAAGACTCTTCTCTCTCTCTCTCTCTCTCTCTCTCTCTCTCTCTCTCTCTCTCTCTCTCTCTCTTTTTTTCTTTTTTTTTATTTAAACTATTAGTACAATTGGTATTATTAGAGCTAAAGCTCTAGGTTTTACACTAGAGCTA
>JACEEZ010006982.1:0-2500 GCA_016584305.1 Chionoecetes opilio | reverse complement strand
CCACTATCTTCAAATATGATACTCATGTTCAAATCTGTTGTCTAGACCTCGAAAAATAAACGAAACTGTTTTTCCTTCATCATCACATCTTTACTGTCCTGGTGGAACGCCGACGTGAGTTTCGACAGGGGATGCTTGCAGCCTATGTTGATCTCAAGAAGGCGTTTGACTCAGTGCATCGTGAGTCACTCTGGGATCTTCTGCGACTTCGAGGGATTCCTGCAAGGACTATTGGTTTGATAACTGGTCTGTATTCTGGGACTGAGAGTGCTGTGAAGTGTGGGGCAGGTGTATCCAGCTTCTTTCCTGTGAATACAGGAGTGAGGCAAGGGTGCGTGTTTGCCCCATCACTTTTCAGCGCTTGTATGGACTGGGTATTGGACAAGGTTGTAGATCAAAGTGATTGTGGAGCATCCGTCGGCAACACCAAGATCACTGATCTTGTTTTTGCCGATGATGCAGTAATCTTTGCCGAGTCGCTGGAAGTCCTGGTGATGGCTCTCGAGGCGCTGCACGAGGAGGCAAAGCCTTTGGGACTTGAGGTCTCCTGGCTCAAGACCAAGGTCCAGGTATTTGGAGACTTACTAGATGAAGCAGTACAGTCTGTTCATGCGTGTGGCGAGGACATTGAGATCTTGGAAAGTTTTACATACCTTGGTAGCGCAGTCCATAATGACGGCGGGTCACGTCAAGAAGTCTTACGGCGGATTGGCATAGTCCACGGTGTTATGGACTCGCTCAGCGGGAGTATTTGGCGTTGTCGGTACCTGTGCAGGAGGACAAAGATCCGAATCTTCAAGTCGCTTGTGATCCCTGTCTTACTCTATGGTTGTGAGACATGGACACTAAATAGTGACTTGATCAATTAACTTAATCAATGCCTTTGGTAAGTGTCTTCGCAGAATCATGGGGTATCGCTGGGATGATTACGTGTCAAATCAGCGATTGCACCGTGAGACTGAATCGAGGCCTATTACCTGCATAGTCCGTCAGCGCCAACTTCGGCTATATGGGCATGTGGCACGCTACCCTGAAACCGATCCTTCCCATCGGGTTGTATCTGTAAGAGACAATCCGGCGTGGAGGAGGCCAAGGGGGCGCCCACAAGGCTCGTGGCTGGGGCAAGTTGATGTTTCTTGTCGAGAGCTGCTTGGTATGGGAAAGGAGCCTGCATGGGAACTCGCGCGTGGTGACCCCCGGGAGTGGCGTCGTAGGGTGGGCGAGGCGACGCGCGCCCCGGCGTATGCCCCCAATGATTGATTGATTGATCACATCTTTATTCCGTTCCGTTCTTCAGACAAACGAAAATAAGTGTGATATATATATTTATGTCTTTCATTTACATTAGAAAAGTCGCGGGCACTCTAATTGTGCTGCTTTTTAAATTAAACATAATCCCATAATAACTGTTTGGCTCAAGTTAGGTTAGATTAGTACCGATTGATTGCAATTCAATTTTATATAATAATGCAAAGATACGTGTCTCATTGTACCCACCTGAAACTTCTAGTTACATACTATAAACTAGGGGGGGGGGGGGGGGGTGCACTCAGTAGAGCGCATACCTCCGCCCGAATATTTCATCAAATATACGTACATATATATATATATATATATATATATATATATATACATATATATATATATATATATACATATATATATATATATATATATATATATATACATATATATATAATATATATATATATACATATATATATATATATATATATATATATATATATATATATATACATATATATATATATATATATATATATACATATATATATATATATATATATATATATATTGTTACGAGCGAGACAGTGAGTTGTCTAGAGGAATGAGTAGCGAGACTGAAACGCCCGAAACCATAACAAAAAGGTGATGGAAAGAAGTAGATAACAATAACAATTTAATAATATCAAATAAATCACCTTGTAGCAAGGAGTTAAGATGATCTTGCTTTTGAAGCACAAACAGAGATGACTAAAGAAAATGCTTATATAACTAAATGACCAATATGTACATAACACAAGATAATTAACCCTAGAGAAAAACACAAAAAGAATACTAAGATGAATTTCACCACCAGGTAGTAAAGCTAATAATAATAATGTGAGTTGACTTGAGTAGAGTCCCCGGTGCTAATGTTGACTGGTTGGTACTTACTTAAAAGCACAAGAATGGTGTTACTGCTATGTTCCTCGAGAGAGTAGTAACGCTTCAGCTATATACAGATGACTGACTAACAAAAGAAAACGAGGTTTATAAATGCCCTCGTATTTTGCCTGGGGCTGCTTCACTCAGCTTTGAGTCGAAAAACCGGGAGATCCGGAGTAGTTCGATGCCTTCCTTCGTGTTGATTGAGGAAGGGTAGTTAGTGGTACTCCAGGCAGTGTGTGTGTGTGTGTGTGTGTGTGTGTGTGTGTGTGTGTGTGTGTGGTGTGTGTGTGTGTGTGTTGTGTGTGTGTGTGTGTGTGTGTGTGTGTGT
>JACEEZ010006981.1:28542-46549 GCA_016584305.1 Chionoecetes opilio | reverse complement strand
TGGCCCTCGCCTTCTTACGTGCCCCCCAACCACACGGCAGCGTGGCCAGTGGGTGGCACCTGGGCGGGCCCGCTTTTGTGGGTGGGACGGCCCACCCGCCCCGTAGCTACGCCACTGGGTGGGTGGCATCTCCACGTGGTAGGGAGTAGGGGGGTAGGAAGAAGGGGGAGGGTGGCATCTCCACGTGCTTAGGGAGTAGGGGGTTAGGAAGAAGGGGAAGGGTGGTGTCACCGCGTGGTGATGGACTAGGGGGTAGGGAGAGAGGGGAGGGTGGAGGTGAATGAGAAAGGGGGGGAAGGCGGAAAGGGGTGCAGAAAAGGGGGGGGAAGGTAGGGATGAAAGCGCGCGTAACGGTTTCTTATCGTCACGATAGACATAAGACGATCACGGTAGTGTCACGAAGCTGCTACCTAGATAACGATAGCGTCACGATAGACTTACGATAGCGCTGCGTTGGGTACAAACTTCGGGGAGCTTCCCGATTTTTTAGTGCACGCACTAGCTTTTCGTGGCCTCGGCAGAGCGCGTCACGAGCGTCACGTGACGATCGGTCACGATGGACCCATATATACCAGGACCATGACGGCGCTGCGCATTGCATTGTTGGCGCGTTCGTGGTTCCATTATGGAATGTGTGAAGGGGGCTTAAATAAACACTAGATGGCGACTTTATTGTTGGTAGCCACTTTGTAGATATTTTTGTAATATGTTCATTTATAGCCATACGTACTATGACACATATGAAGACACAAAATGACACAGACTCTCCAGATAGCCCCTTCTAACTTTCCTGAAATCATGGATGTAGAAATATAAGTATTAACGTCACCACACGTCTGTAAACAGAAAAAAAAGTTGTCCTGGCGACTTTACTGTTATCTACGGTAGGCCATAGTTTACTCGGTCCCCCCTTAAAACTGTCAATGGCCGACGCCACAGGAAACTTTATTTTAGGGGGGTCTATGCTGTACTGTGGTCTGTGGTAACCCGGGAGTCACACTAGCCCTGTGTCCCGGGGTAACGGGTTCTCACCCACCACAGGCTCTAAGGGCTAATGCCACGGAGATGAGCACCGCATGCCACGCGCAGCTAAGCGTATGCTCCCATTTTTACCTATGCTGTACGTTGGGGGTTAATAATTGTAAAAAATGAAATGACACCCCAAAGGGAAAACTTTTTTTAGGGGGGGCGAGCTGTAGAGGTTAATAATTGTCCAGAATGGACAAGTAAAAAAAACCGAAAAAAAAATCCCGATCCCGGTAATACCGGTATTTAGGTACGGGACGGTATACCGGTACGTAATTGAAAAACCGTGTGAGGACGTCCCGGGTATTCTCCCGAAAACCGGTATCGGAATACCGGTATTTTTGATCCCCGCACAACCCTAGAGCCTTGATTTTATAGGGGCCTTTTCTTCATAGGCCTTTAAACCGGCTGGCCGTAGGCTATTGTCTATTCTCATATACCACATTTTTTCCAAAAATCTTTCACTGTCTCAATCACCGTTCCCTTTGGGCTCCCCACCAGTCCAGCAGCAATAACATCCATTCGTTCCGCCCTTTTAACCCACCTCTTTATGTCACATCCTGCAGTCAAAACCACACGCATCTTTTCCATTCTTCCCCGCAATACTTCTCACTTCTAGTATCAATATTAGACCGTTAAAAAAAACAATTTTTTCCTATTTTTTTTACCCCCCTGCACGGTTTCCCAATGCTTTTTTGACCTGGAAAAAGTCAAAAATTTACAACATTAAAAGCCAAAATGTAGGAACTTTTGTCATGAAGAAATGAATTTCTATTCTTTCACTTTTTCTGAACCCCATTTTCGGAGCTTTTGATGTTTTTTTTTCGCCTTTTTTTTCCCCAAAAAAGGGCAAACAGGTTAAAGCAAGTAATAGATGCGCTGAAACATAAAAAATGCATAGAAACATTTATGGAAAATTATTACATGGATATTTCAGACAAATTTTAAAAAAAATTAAAACTAAATAATTTATTCATCAGTCACAATTCCAAGGGTTTTTAGCAGACCTAATGGTTGTTAGTTTGTTGCAATCTTTTTGAAACCTCTAAAAAACCAAAAGATATTTCAAAAGAAAAAACTTCACTATGGCATAAGCAAGGAGCTCCGAGGACGAAAAAGTTGACATCTCAAAACCTCACCTGCAGTCCAGAGACAAGCGCACGCCGACCTCTATAACGCCCCGAAACCCTTCCCCTGATCGGGCTCCCCATCTCCGCATCAGTGGCCCCCAGTTACCCCCCAACAGACGGGCCCTTCCAGTATTTCCCCCCATCCCCAGAGTTTGCCGAAAATACGGGGGTATCCTAAGCATAAAGCCCTCCCCCAATGAAACTGGAGGCTATCATCCCTTCGGCAGATGGCTGGGTCAAGACCATGACCAAGTACAATGCAGCGCAGCATTTCATGACATTTCACAAAAACACGGGAATTAGCAAGGAATAAAAAGGTGAACAGGTGCCCTGGAGGGAAAAGGGTCCCTTTTGCCGGGAAATTTAGATAGCCTTTCGACAAGGGTTTTCAGATCCATCTAGGAAATAGAGAGAAACCGAATGCTATCAAGGGAAAAGAAGGAACGGACATCATTTCTCCGGATAGAAGACAGAGAGAAAGGCCCAAATTTGGGTCATACAAGATATTTAGTCACGGTCCCAGCAGCAAGCAGAGGGGGGGGCTGCAAGCTGCACAGGGGAGAGGAACAAGAATAAATTTGCAAAAAATTTCTACATTTTTAGGCCACCCAGCAAAGGACTGTGCTGATGTTTAAAATGGGCTGCCCCAAACCCCGACAGGAAGGGAATGCAGGGGATGGTTTCCCAAAAAACCTCGCCTGAGGTTAAAATCACAAGACCACTTCTTTACATTTTTCCAGGGGGGAATGGGTTGTGTTGAATTCTGCCGTCCCGGATCGCCTGGATTGTCTCAATCAAACAGCCAGTTTGTACAAAGGGGCTAAGGGATCCCGGGCAAGTTTGTCAAAAACCTCCAAGGCGGAAAAGGATGGCAAGGTCAATAGAGGGGGGAAATGGAGATTTGCGGGACCCCCAAATGTCCTTGGGATGGAAGATGTGAAGAGTCCGGAAGGGGACCGGGAGCACGTCAGAGACCCCTGGCTGTGCTTGTTTTCAGGACCACCTGCATATCCTGAAGGCAAGTACGGGAGTACCAGTGATAGACAGTTCAACAGGAAGGTCAGGCAGAGGCATCCATGGGTTGCGGAGGCATGGGGGCTTACTGGGGGGTTATCATGCCCTTTTGTTTGACAACGGCCAGCAACATGGAGTACATCGGGGAAGGGGGGCCAAGCTCGGAGCAACAGCTTTCAGGAAGGTGTTTACTGGCCTGCAGACACCACTTCTAGAAGTCTGGTTTGGTGCGTATGGGGAAAATCTGTTTTTTCAAAGGGCAAAGCCCAGGAACCCCTTGGTTTAAGCACTTCCAAGGACGTTTTTACAGATTTACCCCAGACAACCCTACAAAAACCTGTCCACAGACAAAAATGGTGAAAAAAAAGAAGAAAAAAGTGCAAGGAAATTTTCAAGGAATCCTGAGGTCGGAGAAGCCTCCCAGAGCTACTACCGTGAGTGGTGAGGGTTTCACTGATTGTCCTTGGGGACACGCCCCCCGCGGAACCGGGGGTCTCGGAAAATCTCGGCCCCTTTTGGAGGCCGAACCTTCTTTTAAAGGGGTTCAGGTGGATGGGCAGAAAAAAAGGGAGCCGGAAGCCCAAAAACCCCCGGAGGGCAAAAACCCAGGGAGCCTAATTCGAGAGTTCAATGTTTGCTTCTGAGGCATGGAGAAGTTAAGAGAAACAGAAGAATTGTGGAGTGCTCAAAAACTTAAAACCCTGTTCCCACACCCCTGGGTGTCCTTCCCTCTTGTAGAGCTCTGAAAAAGAGAAGCAGGGCATTGTCCCAAGGCCCCGCCAGAAAAGCCCCGTAGCCAGACGGGGAAAAGTCCCTATTTGAAACCCCCTTTGGGTTAGGGGCCAAAGTCATTTCCTTTACACCCGGGTTTGGGTTTTCGGTTCGCCCTTGGCGACGGCCCCAAAAGGAGATCAGGCAAGGCCCTGAAATGAGCAATGTAAAGTTGGAAGACATTCCCAGGGGGAGCAAGAGATGATGAAATTTTTCCAAACATCTTCCAAGGGTTTAGAAAAACGCCCTTTCAACTGTGGGGAAAACAACCGTGGGATTTGATACCAAGAAGGCAAACTCTGAAAAAAGATTTTAATGCCTTCGACAAGAAAAGGATTTTTCTGATTGAAAATATTTTTTAGATCTTTGGCAAAACATTTTTTGAATGTAAGATTTAATTAAGAAAATTGAAAAAAAAAATGTTTTTTTTTTCTGAATGATGGTTTTTTTTTTGAAAAAATTTTTTCCCGGATGTTTTTTTCGAAATAAATTAAAAAATGTTCAAAATTTGATCCCCCAATTTTTTTTTGTTTATCCCAATTTAACAAAATCTCAGGGGAAAAAAAGGGTCTGGCGGGGGAAGGCAAAAAATTTGGCGCGTTTTAACTGTCGCGGGTTAAATCTTGAGGGGGCAATGGGGAAAGGTTTTTTTGACTTTTAGCTCAAAATGGTTTTTGATTTCGGCTTTTCCAGGTCAAAAGCCCGGAAACTTTGCAGGGAGTATAAAAATAGGAAAAAAAAATTTTTTTCGAACAGGTTAATTTAAAATTTCCACGTTTTTATCCTCACCCATGGCACCGCTGGCACACTTTTCTGCGGGACTCGACCATCTGTGTTCCCTTTCAGTCACATCCCAACACTGTGTCCTGGGGGAGGAGAAGGTCGCCCCCCGGGGCCATATACAACTTTCATACGCGCTGCCCTTTTCCTTATACCATTTGTGTTACTTTTTCTCCATCCTTTTCCCCTTATAGCCCCCCAATATTACTACTCTATCGATCCAGTTTTCCCCCTTTCACGCCCATCAAGGCTTCCATACCGTTATATCTTTCCCTTTAACCCCATCGCTCTTCATTAGCAGTTGGTACATCCACCAAAATCCAATCCCCTTTAAAACTACCATTTTTTGGCATCGTTTCCCCCATTTACTGCTGCATTCACTCCACAAGTAAACTTTTCCTGCCAATCTTGTGTCCTCCACAGGGCCGCATTTAGACCTGTGGAGGCCCCTGGGCAGCCTCTGTGTGGAGGCCCTCTTTCATTACAAAATATTACAAAGTATGGGATGTCGAGCGAAGCGAGACTACGCAGCTGGGGGGTCCGGGGGATTTTTTGGAAATTTTAGCCTTTTTATGAGCATTTTGAAGCAATAAGCAAAGCTGAATTGAGAAAGCACAATATTAACTTTAGTATATTGTGACAAAATTGGGGTATTCTATGACCTAATTGGGTAAAAAAAAAAAATTTAAGTGGACACAGCTCAATGAAGTATTCAGATTGAGAAGGAACACATTGATGTTGCGAGAGAGTTGGGTCACCCCTTTTTTTAATTAACATTTTGTGCCTATAGCGCCTGTAGGCAGTGGTGACCCAGGGCTCGGATGGTAGGCTCTGGAAGTTCACTTGAGGGCTGTGATGGTCGGTCCTCGCCCGTGGTGGCGCAGGCAGGATTTTTATAGTGACGCCTGTAGAGGCTCATGCCGCCCCCCTGTGTCCTCCGATGCACTCGCAATCGAAGGTAGAGTTGATGGGCAGGGCATGTGGGTGTTCTTAGGCCACTCAACGGTGCATAAAGGTTTTGGTTTTCTTAGGGGGTCGAACTCGGGTCACCGAGAACGCCAGTCGGAGACGCTAACCACTCTGCTACCTCCTCCTCATTAAAGTTAAGAGTATGAAGTATAGGAGTAGCCGAAGCCCCATATTTTCTGAAATTTGAGCTCACTGACTAGAAATTTAGTGGATATGAAATTTACTGACAGGAGTTACTTTCAAGGTTGATTTATTTTTAATGAGTGTTTTTCTTGTATATATGAATTATATGAAACTTTGACCTAAACCACTGGCTATTGCCTAACTACAGTCGATGCCATGCCTACCTAAAAAGAGGCTGTTGGCTTCCGATTAAAGCATCAAGGCCATCAAGCAACAGTATAGCTAGGCAGTTGGATATAAGATAAATTATTACTTTAATTAGAAATTAAGGCCTCTTGATTTCAAGAAATTTATTATATAAATATACAAAGAAGTATGGTAAATTTCTAGTGTTTTCCCATACTCTTCCCCTTCCCCCAAACAAGCTTGGGAACCTATAGGAATGCGGGGTTTTCGGGTGGGGAACAAATAAAGCGTTGGAAACACGTATTTTTGGAGTTATGTAAAAGAGCCAAAATATCCTAGATATAGAGTAATTTTCCTATATCTAGGAAAATTTAACCTAATCTAACCTTGCGAGGGGGCTCCGTTCCCCTCGACCTCCCAGTAATCTAACCAAACCTAACCTAGCGGGGGGCTCTGCCCCTCTCGACCCCCGTTAATCTAACCTAACCTCTTAGCAATAATCACCCGATTATCTAACCTAACCTCATTTTACCTAACCTTCGAACGGGGGAGGGGGGGTGGCCTCCGTCCCTCAAGACTCCCCGGCAACCTAACAAAATGTTACCTTACCCTAAGTGGGAGGGGTGGGGGGAGGGGGCTCGACACTCCGGTCATCATTCTGTTTGTGAGGATCGTCAGGTTCACACGTCTCTGGACTTGGAAGCAATGCAATCTATTTTCCCTAGATCTAGGGAATTTTGGCCAAACCTGGCCTACACCCCTAACTCAAAAACTATGTGGTTGCGACGCATATTTTGTACCCCAGCCAAATATCTCGCATTAGCCCAGGTCCCCAAACTTGTTTTGGGGGAGAGGGGAGGTAGGGGAAAAACAGTAGAAAAATCCCAGAAATAATCCAGAAATAAATAAATAAAAAAAAAACAACAATTGAAATTTGGGAGGCCCCAGGCCCCAGCTTGGCAGTTTTCCCTTTTTTGTGGGGGCCCCCCTTTATTGTGGGGGCCCCGGGAAAAGCGCCACTTTGCCCCACCCCTAAATCCGGCCCTTTTCCCTCCTTCGTTCCAGGATTTATACCCAAGGTTGCTTTCGAAGTTTTTCCCCAAAATTTTTTTACCCCCCATCCCAGTCACCTCTAAAAACCAGTCGCTGCATCCCTGGGGCTTTCAGTCCCATTTTTGCACTCTTTTCGCCCCAATTTCCCAAATTTCTCTATTTCATTCATTCCAGCAATCCCTTCCATACCACACAAAATGTTGGGACAGTCACACCTTCCACATTTCCCTAACACATCAACTTGCTTCCCCTACCCTTGCTACACCCCCAAGTCGACCAACCCACTGATTTACTGGTGATCTTTTCACCCTTTAGCTTTCCCATCCATTGGAATCAGCACACCCCCTAGGATTGTATCACTGTTTGCTCTAATTAATTCTCTCCCAGTTCCATTTAGCTTTTCTCTCACCCGTTTTTTATATCATCCCCTTTTACTTTTCTCACTGCAAAAATTTTCCCCCAAAGTCTCTCCTATCACACCCCTTCAACGGGTTTCGGATTTCCTCGGCCGACTCACTCATAATACCATTTTATCTGCAATATTTAAAAACTTATTTGTCACCCCCTACTCTCACTCCTCCCCCAAATATTCTCGTGTTACTGCCAGGTCCTCAGTTAATAGTTATTTGATGAAAACTATGTGATTGGCCCTGATATACTAAGGTAACATTTGAGGGGTTTGTGGTAGTTCGTCTTTAGTAGATTTGGGCAACACCCCCCTAGTGTAAAGGGGGTAAAGGAGCTAGGGGTGTGGACAGCCCTACAGAAGCAAGCAACCAACCCAGGGGGTTTTCCCTCCAAATCTGTGAATGTATTTTACTTGTGTATAAGTTTTTATCTTGTGGTTAAATTCCCACTTGATACTGAAAATATTGTACGGGAATGCACAAGAGTTTTGTGTTAAGTAAAGCCTAAAAAGAGGTCAAGATGTGTTTGTTTTTTCACACAATTATTAACACAAAAATCAATCTCTTGAGTCTGATCCATCGCGTCGCTACTTCACGGAAGGAGCGTTTGTGGGGCCCCGAACGCCTCGACGCCGACCCCAGCTCGTCAGCGGCGGGGAGGGGGGACGCACTGGTACAAACGTTGAAAACTTTTGGGGTTTGTCCCGGGGTGAAAATGTGAAAAAGCTCAGGCCCCTACCAATTTTGTCTCTCCTAGAGGGAGAAAAATATCTGATGTATCCCATGATCATCCCATAAGCACACTACAGGTCACTAGTAAAAACCTACAAATGAATTTTTCGCACGTCACCCCTTTGCTACTCGCCGTCAGAAATTTTTGGCGGAATCTCGACGAATCCCTAGTGCCTTAAATTTTTTAAGAAAAGACTGTAAATTTAAAAGGCTGTGACGAAAACCAGCGGTGAAGAGTCCATCAGGGCCCGTTCATCAGGGGTCTTGTATCCAGCAATCAGGCAGCGGTTGAGGAAAAAACCTTGATTAAAACAATGTATGACCAGGCGCGGCTCTCGGGGGCCCGCTAAAAAGGATTCAGAGTCCATGGTGGTGGTCAGTCATCTCGGCGTAAGTGCAGTTGTGAAGATAAACAGTGTACTAAACCAGAAAAACTGTTGGGTATGGTCCCCCCAACAAAAAAGTGTTTCTTTTGGGGCCTTTTCGAGGCATCCACGTTCGAAGTGCCGGGGACGTAAAGCGGCGTGTCCAAGTGTCAGAAAAAGGGTACTACGGTAAAGGTGCCATCCCCTAGTGCGTGCTTCAGTTAATCTTCTGCAGTGTTATGGGCTACTGTATCTCAGGGGCCCATTTTTGGTGCATTACCCAAAGCTGCGTTAAAATTTTTCAATCAAGGGAATGAAAACAAAGGGCCCTGTTGACAGTGGCAGTTCAGAAAGTTTTTTTCCCCCGGAGTAGTAAAGGCGTCACCAACAGGTTCAACAATCGCAAAGTACGTGCTATGGGTTTTACTTCACTCGCCCCCTCAGAACTGGGTTTTGTAGAGTTTTACATCAAAATGAACGGCCGGGCGTTTTGAAAATGTTGCCTAACTATACTGCCACAACGGCGTTTACATAATCTTGGGGGCCCAAAATTTCAGATCTACATGAGAAAGTTACGCTGAAGTACGGTGGTGACCTGCCTCAATGTTATCTGGGACTCGGCGTAAAAATAGGACCCACCCGGGAACTGTTTGCAAACATGCGGCTGACTGTCTCCAGCGCATCTAAAAAACGACGTTTTTTCTGGATCGGAAATTATAGAGAAGGAAGTGACAAGGTGTTAAGTGAAGGGGTTATTGAACTAAGTAACTTCCTTGGCGGACAAGTTGTGTTGTTTTAAAAATGAATCTGCAAGAAACGCCCGCTAGATTATCCCGGAAACTTAAAAAGGGTTTTAAAATTCTTTACGGGTACCCTCTGCCTCGCATTTATGACCTGGGGAAACAAAATCGCTAAAATGTGTATTCCCCGACGATTTATTCCCCCAGTGCGTATCATCAAGGCTATTAAAGATCAAGACAAGCCATATACGCCTTGAAACATGTGGTAAATTTTACCAATTTATGGTCCCTTTTGGTGTAATAAACGGAGTAGTTTTTTCCCAAAGGTATGGATCGCTTATAAAGAAGAGGGGGCTTTTTGGGAAAACTACGCGTACTTGGGGAAAGTTACCATTTGTGGGGGAGTCTAAGAAGAACAGATAATAATTGAAGAGATTCCTTGAAGTGCCAAGAGAAGGAACATCGTTTCAATGAAAAAAAAATGTTTTCTCAATAGGATCCAGATTCTTTGGTTACGTGGTGGAGGAAAGGAGTGATTCGGGCCGACCGGAACGACTGAGACCGTTCGAGACTTACCTCTGCCGGGGACATGAAACACCGCCCTTCGCTTGGTCTTTTTTTTACTATTCAAGTGGTTAACAATTTTTCTAGCAAGATTTTCCCACTGAGGCCAATACTGCCCTTTTCCCGGGCGGAGGAAGCAAAGGAAGCGTTTTCAAATCAAGGGTGAAAGAATCTTCGGTGGCAAAGGGGACGACGAGTCTGTACCATTTACAGTTGAAACAGAGCTTCAACTCCCCATTGCAGCAGTCCCATCAAGTGGGGCGTCCCGTGCTTTTTTTCACGAAACCCTTTCATGGGGCCCGAGAAGCGCCAGCTGCTTGGGGAAAAGGAGGCCCAGGCTATCATCGAGAAGTCCCCATGGAGGCATACTTGTTGGTAAGCATTTTACATAAAAACAGACCAACGCTCAGTGAAGTATATGTTTGATAAACAGCAAAAAGCAAAATTAAGAATGACAAAACTTTAAAATGGGGATGGAATTGCATGCTTGATTTTGAATAGTCTATATACAGGAAAAGACAAAAATCCCCCCAGATGTATTTTCCAGTCTGTTTGGGAGCAACATCCAGACCCTCAGTCACTGCTTTTCCCTTCACGAGCTTATGCCACCCGGTGTTACCGTTTGCTAATTGAAGCTAAGAATTACCTTACTTGTTGAAGAGTCAGGAAGTTTTGGTCATGAAAATAGTGCACAGTGCAAACCTAATTTCATAACTGATAGGACCCTCTCGTAAAGGCTACCAGCCATTTGAAAAACTTAACGTTGATTTAAAGGACCTCTCCCAAGCACATAAGAACACTATTTTTTAATGTTTTGATGAGTATTCCCGATTCCCTTTGTATTTTCCTGTTCTAATTGACCCCAATGTTACAATGGGCCCCAGACATAACTACGTCACGATTTTTACATCGGTGCATTGTGGGGATAAGGCGGGGTCGCCGCGGGTGGACCTACGAAGGGAAAACTACGGCGATGGAAGAATTTCGAGTTATTTTGCGCGAAATTGATATTCCAGGTGCTATATTACAGTGCTCTGTTCTCGCTAAACAACACTATAGAGAAGACCTGAGGTAATGGCTGATGTGCAGAGGCTTTTAAACCAAAAAAACAGAGTCATAACAGAGCCTCGTCAAAAGGTAAGCAACTGGTAGTACGTAATGTGTCCTTATCACTGCTTACTTCTTAATGAGACTCTGCTGTGACTGTTATCCTGGTTTAGAAGCCTTTGCACATCAACCATCACCTCAGGTCTTCTCTATGTTGTCAGCGAGCACGGAAATATAGCACCTGGAATATCAATTTCGCCCAAAACAACTTGAAATTTTTTCATCGTCGTGGGTTAGTCTTCTCTTTGTAGGTTGTACATATTCATGGTTATGATAGTATTAAAATACCTTATTAATTGAGTTCCTTTTGTTGTCTTTCCTCATAATAAGTAGTGGTACATCATGGTTTAAGTGTTACTTGACGAGCCAATGAATACTCTTGAGTCTGTACCAACATCACCAACCTTTGCTTTGATTTATCTTATTGCTCCATCCATAAACAAGCTGCATAACCACTGTGAAAATTATCCATCCTTGCCTCATGATATACCTGGTACTGTCGTCTACCGATATTTTTCTCCCTACAACATATCGGGAAAACTCGCTAACGGTAATGGCTAGGTTAGATTTTGCTTTGATTTATCTCATTACTCCATCCATAAACAAGTTGCATAACCACGGTGACATTACCCATCCTTGCCTCATGGTCACTGGTACTCTCGTCTACCCAAATGCTCGTCCCTACATAAATCGGGGAAAACTCGCCGACGGTAATGGTTAGGTTAGGGGTAATAATGGACGAGAGTTGCGCGGTCGTTTTCAGAGACACAGACTATTTTTTCTTGGCCTACAATAGGTGCTTGTTTTAATGGAGATAGTTTTTTTTTGCGCAAACCCATTAAAAAAACTATCTCCAATAAAACAAGCACCTATTGTAGGCCAAGAAAAAACAGTCTTGTGTCTCTGAAAACGACCGCGCAACTCTCGTCCATTATTACCCCTAACCTAACTATTACCGTCGGCGAGTTTTCCCCGATTTATGTAGGGACGAGCATTTGGGTAGACGAGAGTACCAGGTACCATGAGGCAAGGATGGGTAATGTCACCGTGGTTATGCAACTTGTTTGTGGATGGAGTAATGAGATAAATCAAAGCAAAATCTAACCTAGCCATTACCGTCGGCGAGTTTTCCCGATATGTGTAGGGAGAAAAATATCGGTAGACGACAGTACCAGGTATACCATGAGGCAAGGATGGGTAATGTCACGGTGGTTATGCAACTTGTTTATGGATGGAGTAATAAGATAAATCAAAGCAAAGGTTGGTGATGTTGGTATAGACTCAAGAGTATTCATTGGCTCGTCAAGTAACACTTAAACCATGATGTACCACTACTTATTATGAGGAAATACAACAAAAGGAACTCAATTAATAAGGTATTTTAATGCTATCATAACCATGAATATGTACAACCTACAAAGAGAAGACTAACTACGACGATGAAAAAATTTCAAGTTGTTTTGGGCGAAATTGATGTTCCAGGTGCTATATTTCCGTGCTCGCTGACAACATAGAGAAGACCTGAGGTGATGGTTGATGTGCAAAGGCTTCTAAACCAGGAAAACAGTCACAGCAGAGTCTCATTAACCCGTCGGGTGCCAGCGACGTATATATACGTCGGCAGGGCTTTTCACTCCCAGTGCCATATATACGTCGGCATAATTAAAAATTCATTTCGGCAAAACTATTCACTTATTATTTTCCATTTCCACATAGGGTGACACATGCACCCTTTGAGCGATGTGGCAGCAGTATAACATGTGGATAATACTGCACTTACACCAAGTGGGTCGAGTTGAGTCGAGTCAATTTGGAGAGTAATAGTCATAACGAGTGAAGACTCGTTGTGATTCGAATTGACTCTACTAACTCGAATTGTTTGGTGTAAAACGAATCCTCTCTCGAATTGTTTGGTGTAAAACGAATCCTCTCGCGAAATGTTTGGTGTAAAACGAATCCTCTCTAGAATTGTTTGGTGTAAAACGAATGGCTTATTATTTTCCATTTCCACATAGGGTGACACATGCACCCTTTGAGCGATGTGGCAACATTATAGCATGTGGATAATACTGTACCTACACCAAGGGGGTCGAGTAGAATCGAGTTGAGTCAAGTCAAGGAGAGTAATTGTCATAACGAGTGAAGACTCATTGTGATTCAAATTGACTCGACTCGACTCGAATTGTTTGGTGTAAAACGAATCCTAAGGTGTGCGTATGTGACTATAGGGATAAGAGATTGATGGTGTTTCAGTATGTTTGTTGTCACCACGAGCGCTATTATGTCTCGTCCCAGAAAGCGAACTTTGACAGACCCTGAGTTAGTTGAGAAATTTTTAGGGAGAACATAAGTGACTTTGATTCTGACGACTCTTTTGACGACTCTTGTGATGACCGGGACTACGTGCAATCATCAGAAACGTCGTCGAGTGGTGAAGAGAGTGAGGTACCCTCGCCACGCAAGATGGTGTACGATGTGTACGGGAAGGCATCGACGGCTATGCGTCGCTCCACCTTCAAGGCGATGATGAAGAGGATGTGAACAAAACCCCAGACATCATCGGTGCCCACATGGCTGACCAGATCCAGTGGCCATGCAACGAACATCATTACCAGGAATCCACCTCAGAACAAGCGAATGAAAGTGAGTGGTGCTGGGCCTCTTATCACCCAAGGGTCTACCCTTTCCCCTCTCTTCCCCGCTGATGCCGACATCCCCGTCACCTACTCGCCTTGACACACCAACACCTCTTCCTACATCCCACAACCTGGTACGAGTGCGGATGCAGCAACAGGGAAAATGGAAGGGGAAGGCAGCCTCGTCCCAGCGTAGGGTTTCACGTGGTAGGGGCGCCGCAGGGGAGGTAATATTCCTGCACATCACGACGTGCCTGACCCTGAATCGACGAACACAGGGGGTGAAACTGACTTTGTGTGGGAGTGGGAGGATGGGATTAGCTTCACCCCAACCATTCACCCCTTCCTCGACGAGGCCATCGCAGGGGTCAATGTCCCTGAACTCACTCCTGAGTCAATTTATGCAGATTATTTATATAATTTCTTCCCCGTGGCCCTCATAGAAAACATAGTGGGGCTAACAAACTCCTACAATCATTTTTAGAATGGGGGCGAAGGGGCAGACAACATACACTCGACGTTACCATTGGAAGGATATTGATGTCAAGGAATTTTACTCCTTCATTTGTGTCGTCCTTCTGATGGGAGTGGTAAAAAGGTCTAATGCAAGAAAGTATTGGTCAACCGACCCCTTAGCTGCTACCCCCCTTTTTGGCCAAATAATTTCAAAAAACAGGTTCTACGATATCATGGGGAACTTGCATTTCTTTGATAACCTCGATCCTGCCATGAGAGAGAGCAACGACGTTATGAGAAGGATTAGGCTTGTTTTTGACCCCCTCAGGGGCAAGTTCTCGTCATCATTCAATCCCCACCAGAAACTTGTGATCGACGAGAGCTTGGTATTGTGGCGAGGCAATCTCAGTTTCCGCCAATACCATACCAAGCAAACGTCACCGTTTTGGTTCAAACTCTTTGCGATGTGCGACTGTCAAACGGGGTACATACAGGATATGCTTCTCTACACTGGCCAGCAAACAGAGATTAGTGAGGACAGGAAATATGGAGTCTCAGGTGAAGTGTCAAGGCACTGATTGGGAGGTACTTGGGGCGAGGCCATATATTGTACATTGACAACTGGTATACAAGCCCCCTACTCGCTGATTTCCTCTTCAAACGCGACACAGGTGTTTGTTGGTACCGTCAAGAGGGGCCGCAAACACATGCCAACATTCCCCGTGTCAAGAAAGGCGAGTGCACTTATTTCACAACCAAAACATCATCGCCATGTCCTGGATAGACAAAAGAGATGTCAACCTGCTCTCTAGTGTCCATCGACCCATCATGCAGACTTCAAAATCATACGACTACAAGGAGAAGAAATACATCGACAAACCTGAAGCGGTGATGGACTATAACATAAATATGAGACAGGTAGACAAATCTGATGCCATGATTTTCAAGTGTTAAGTGTGCTAGAAGAACAATGAAATGGTATAAGAAGATGTTTTTTCACCTCCTTGATATGACGATTCTCAACAGCCACATTCTCTACACTCTGAAGACAGGGGAAATCAAACCTTAGAAGAGTTCGTTATCGAGGTGGTGCGTAGTGGTCTTGGCACACAACACCGTTCAGAGAGTGACACAAACGCCCCTCACAGACCCATTGCAGGGCCGTCAAGAGATACACCCGCGCGTTTGGGAGTCTCGCACTTCATCTCAACAATCCCGGCCACGGGAACACAACGGTGTCCACAACGACGGTGCCACGTCTGCCAGCAAACCACACGACATGCCAAGAAGCGGAAGGACACGCGTTACCAGTGCAGTGACTGTAATGTAGGGCTTTGCCTGGAGCCCTGCTTCAAAGAATATCATACATTGATCCATTACTGATAAGAGGGTAGATGTATGTCGAGTAGTGAAATAAAAAGTCCAATGACATTGTAATATACTGTAATACTATTACAGTAATTGAAAATGATTATTAGATTTTGAAAATGTATTTGTAGTCTGTATACTTCAAGGGTTGAAATGTAGTCATGCATCACACGTAAACAATAAACTCTTAGGATAAAAATACCGAAATATAGCAAAAATGTTCATAGGTAATTTTGACATGAAAAATAAATTTGTTAAGGGTTTGTTTGTCTTTATATTGTTTAATTTAACCATTAGACCACAAATAAATAAAAAAAAAAAAATCGAAAATCGGCCAGCACTGGCGTGGGTCATATGTCAAAAATTGGCCAGCACCCGACGGGTTAAGAAGTAAGCAAGTGATAAGGACACATTACGTACCTACCAGTTGCTTACCTTTTGACGAGGCTCTGTTATGACTCTGTTTTCTTGGTTTAAAAGCCTCTGCACATCAGCCATTACCTCAGGTCTTCTCTATAGTGTTGTCAGCGAGAACAGAGCACTGTAATATAGCACCTGGAATATCAATTTCGCGCAAAATAACTCGAAATTCTTCCATCGCCGTAGTTTTCCCTTCGTAGGTCCACCCGCGGCGACCCCGCCTTATCCCCACAATGCACCGATGTAAACAAACCGTGACGTAGTTATGGGTAGGGTCCATTGTCTCTCTCAGTTATTCTCCATTTTTGGCATGCCAGCATATATTCACTCAGACAGGGGGGCATCATTCATGAGCAGGGAACTACAAGGATTCCTCGCCAGTAAAGGAATCGCTTGCAGCAGGACAACAAGTTACAACCCTCAAGGTAACGGGCAAGTGGAGCGCTTCAACGGAACTATATGGAAGGCCATCACAACTGCTTTGAAGTCTCGTGATCTACCAACACAGTACTGGCAAAATGTGTTACCTGATGCTCTTCCCTCAATTCGCTCATTACTAAATACCGCCACCAATGTTACCCCTCATGAAAGACTTTTTAATTATACTCGTCGTTCGTTCGCAGGAGCTACAGTCCCATCTTGGTTGTGTAACCCTGGTCTGGTGCTACTGAAGCGTCATGTTCGAGCGAACAAAACTGATCCCTTAGTAGATGAAGTGGAACTCCTACAAGCGAACCCTCACTACGCTCATATTCGGTATCCAGATGGCAGGGAGGATACTGTATCTACTCGGCATTTGGCCCCAGCTGGTAGTGAGCTCCCAGCCCAGACTCCGGACACTACAAATGCAGCTCCTGGTTCAAGTTCTCCTGAAGCAGTTACTGTGAGAGCTGATGATTCTGGTTCTGAGGCTTCAAATCCTCCTCAACAACCTGAGTCTGATGAGGGTGTGCCGGTTCTAAGGAGATCCGAGCGTATCAGGCGTCCTCCTACTCGTTTTGAGGCATCGTAGGTACACATTTTTGTGGAAGGGGGAGAATGTAATAGTTAGTAGATGATAACTATGTGATTGGCCTACTGTCATATACTAAGGTAACTATTTGATGGGTTGTGGTAGTTCGTCATTTACGTAGATTTGGCAACACCGCGTAGTAGTCAAGGTGGTAAAGGAGCTAGCAGGTGTGGATCAGTCCTACAGAAGCAAGCAACCAAGCCAGGTGGGTATTCCTCCAATATACTGTGAATGTATATTACTTGTGTATAAGTGTTTATCTTGTGTGTTAAATTTCCACTCTGATACTGAAAATATTGTTACAGGAATGCACATGAGTTTTGTGTTAAGTAAAGCCTACAAAGAGGTCAAGATGTGTTTTGTTATTCCACATCACTCAGTATACAGACTAAACAAGGTTGGGGACAGAGTGCATCCTTGCCTAACACCTCTCTCACTCCTCGCCCATTCTGTTTCTATATTACCTTGATCTTGATCTTGATCTTGATCTTGATTTGGGAGTCACCCAGCAGATGCTGTCAGTGAAGCCTTTGGTCCGGCGTTCTCCCACACACGTAATCTGTTGGGAGAGAAGCAAAAGGGGGAAGCAAAACTAGGGATTTCTTTTTCCCCTCCTTCCTCTCTCTGCATCACATTCATACGGGGTCCCCCATCACTGAGGGGCCCCCTGCCTCTCATGCTCTCTCCTACGTGCTCTCCAAGAGTTCTCCAAGAATTCTTTTACACTCTCAATCACACGACTGTCACTCCTCCACTCAGCACACAACCCCAGCAGGTACTCCATCTCCACTCTCCTGTCTCTCATCTCTCGCCATTCTTCCACTCCGACCTCTCCTACCACTACCTCCAACATCTGTGTTCTAGCATACTCATACCGTTCACATTCCAGCATCAAGTGCTCCACGGTTTCATCCACTCCTGTCACACACATCTCACACACCTTGCTGCCATCATTCTTCCATCTGACATACGACTATTTACACTCCAGCGACTTTGTCCTGGCTCTGAACAGTAGGTCCCTCCATAGCCACCATCATAGACTTCAACCTGGCTGTCTTTCCCGTACCTTCAGTGTTGATTTTCATCATTCCCAGCATTCTTCTTCCCTTCTCTTCCACTCCATTTATTCCTTTTTGCATACAGCATAA
>JACEEZ010006981.1:0-26873 GCA_016584305.1 Chionoecetes opilio | reverse complement strand
TAGCGCAAATCTATGCCAAATGTTATTATTGTTAACGCTAATCTATGCATGTTCAAATTTTTATCAGATAACGAAATATATCAATGGAAAGCTAATGAATTCCGCTATATTAACATTGTCCATGTAAAAAGTGTTCGAGCAAAATATTAATGGGAGCTGGAGTTGGTGAATATTAATTTCATGCATATTTCTTGAGAGTTCATAATGGCCTTCTTTAGTGTGTTTTACGTTTTTATTTGATATATTATAGAACAAGCATTTCGAAGATGACAGTATATCTTTTATACTGATAAACATATATTTGGTAGGGGAAAATTACCATAAGCTGGCAAACACGGGCGGCAAGTGGAGTTTGTTGATCCTCCAGCTCGCATTTCCCCGCGCTGTCGCAGCCACAACAAGGGCTGTGATGTCACGTGCAAGGTACCTATATACTCATAAGTTGCATTTTTCTTAAATTTATCCATTTACTCTTTGCTTTTTATTTCCCACAAACATTCAGTTTCTATATAATTGGATGAATTCTGTCCAAAAGTGCTTCTCATTAAAGAAACAATATTCATCTTGGTAGTCCTCTCGCGGACGCTGTCAGTGGCAAAATGACGGCTGGCTCACGATCAGCACACTCACGGTGCGATCCGGTCTGAACCGGATGATCTGTCGGATCTAAAAACCAAACACTGCTTGGTCGCATCCGACCAGCTGTCAGTCGGTCGGACAGACCAAAATCACCCCACTCACGATCCAATCTGGTTGGATCCAACCAGATCTGTCCGATGGTCGTACGACCAGATCGCACCGTGGATGGGGGCCTTTAGAAGTCACTGCCTAACAGGCACTATAGGCATAAATGTTAAAAAAAAAAAAAAAAAAAAAAAAAAACCACCCCCGTCCTGTCTGAGGCAGTGCTGGCTCCTTAATTAGGCGGCGTCACACTAGCACTTTTTCCGTCTAGTTAGTCGAACTTCGTTGGTTTTTTCTCGCTCTGACTAGTTTTTTCTCGCTCTGACTGAGTCCGTCCGTCTGAATCAGTCAGTCTGAGGCAGTCGCTCGTGATCGTCTTTGTCTGCAAAGTTGAAGTCAACTTTCTTAGTCAAATCAAAATCCATAGTGATTACTTTAAAGATATTCGATATAAATCCGTAAGTTTCTGCAAATTATAATTCAATACGTTTAAAAGTATTAAAAATATTCAAGTGACTATTGTACATGTAGATACATTTAAAAGCCGGTTCTATATAACAGCCAACAGTCTCTCGCATGACTCGATTGAAAAGATTTACTACAAAGAGTCAACTCACCGAACACACCCTGACACACAGTGGTGTTAAGAATTATGAATGTTTAGAGTGTGGGACAAGATTTGCTAGAAAGAGTGACCTCACCTCACACACCCTGACACACAGGGGTGTTAAGAATTATGAATGTTTTGAGTGTGGGAAATGATTTACTACAAAGAGTGACCTCACCACACACACCCTGACACACAGTGGTGTTAAGAATTATGAATGTTTAGAGTGTGGGAAAAAAATTTACTAGAAAAAGTGACCTCACCATACACACCTGACACACAGTGGTGTTAAGAATTTATGAATGTTTAGAGTGTGGGACAAGATTTGCTACATGGGTCACCTCCCCCAACACACACCCTGACACCACCAGTGGTGTTAAATTATGAATGTTTGGAGTGTGGGCAAAGATTTGCTACAATGGGTCCTCACCATACACACCTGACACACAGTGGTGTTAAGAATTATGAATGTTTAGAGTGTGGGACAAGATTTGCTACAATGGGGCACCTCACCACACACACCCTGACACACAGTGGTGTTAAGAATTATGAATGTTTGGGGTGTGGGAAAAGATTTGCTACAATGGGTCACCTCACCACCACACACCCTGACACACAGTGGTGTTAAGAATTTTGAATGTTTAGAGTGTGGGACAAAGATTTGCTTTACAAAGGGAAAGTAATTATAACCGTCGGTAATAAAAGGACGAGAGTTTCGCCCGGGCGTTTTCAGAGACAAAGACTATTTTTTCTTGGCCTCAATAGGTGCGTGTTGTAATGGGGATAGTTTTATTTTGCGCAAAGAAAAAAAAAAAATCAAAAAAATAAATAAATAAATAAACCTAACCTTACCTTATATATTTTAATGAAAACCCAACCTAACCTTTTAGGTTTTAATAAAAAATAACCTAACCTTATAGGTTTTAATGAAACATAACCTAACCTTATAGGTTTTAATGAAACATAATCTAAACCACAAAGTGGTTTAAACCAAAACCACAAAGAAAACCATTTTGTTTACATGTCGAACAAACCTGACTGGTGATGCAGGCGAACGATTCTGTGTGTGTGACGGCTTGCGCTTTGCAGTCGAAAATTGTTAGTTTGTAGAAAGTCGCTTAAAACAAAACTAAAAACGGAAAAAAGTGCTGTGTGACGCCGCCTGAGGCAAGGTGTTTTAACACTCTGGTGCCACTCCTGCTTCCTGACGGGTGCCATTTGGTGCCATTCTGCCTTCCCTGATGGCTGCCATCCCGGTGCTTTGGCCCCTCTGTCTTCCTGACGGCTGCCATCTTGGTGCCACTCTGTCTTCCTGACGGCTGCCATCTTGGTGCCACTCTGCCTTCCTGACGGCTGCCATCTTGGTGCCACTCTGCCTTCCTGACGGCTGCCATCTTGGTGGTGACGGCCGCTGCATACCACCCATGGATTCAGGACGAGGCTCCTAGACATGCTCCTTCAAGAACACATCATAAAATGCCGTTGAAGCATTATAAAATGCCGTTGAAGCATTATAAAATGCCGTTGAAGCATTATAAAATGCCGCTGAAGCATTATAAAATGCCGTTGAAGCATTACAAAATGCCGCTGAAGCATTATAAAATGCCGCTGAAGCATTATAAAATGCCGCTGAAGCATTAAAAATGCCGCTGAAGCATTATAAAATGCCGTTGAAGCATTATAAAATGCCGCTGTAGCATTATAAAATGCCGTTGAAGCATTAAATAATGCCGTTGAAGCATTAAAAAATGCCGCTGAAGCATTATAAAATGCCGTTCAAGTATTATAAAATGCCAAACATTTGGTACATGGAGATATGCCCTTCATGCCCCGTGCACTTGATCAGCGTGGCCTGCTGGTCTGCCACCAACGACCTCTGTATACACCCACCCTGTGGCTTCTCGCCCAGGGCCCCTCAGGGACCCCCGGGGCATTGCCAGCCATGCCCAGCAGGGCATTAGGGACCCTGGGAATCCCAGGTCTACGAGCAGCAGGTGGTGAGGTATTAATGATGGCACAGTGCTTGACAGGGCGGGCCGTCAAGGTGCCCCCGGGGGACCTGTAACAAGCCAGGGACCTCGGGGGAGGACAGGGAGGGTTTTAACGGCCTTGGGAGGCAAGCCCCCGTATCTCCGACGCGTTATTACTGTGAGACGTCAGTGAGTACTACATCATCATGGAGCTGCCCCGCCCGGCAGCCCGCAGCTCAGGGTGGCGGGGTGAGTTGTCACGCCACCGCAGCCATTCATCGGAACCCAGAACGTTATTTCCATTGTAATTTGGGTACCATTAGACAATTTTAGTGAATATAAGCAATATTTTATAGCTATGACCTGTTCAGTATCCTTGTCCACTAATTGATTTGGTATATTCAGTTACTTTTCGTAATTTTATGGCTCGACAACATAAAATGATTTATAACCAAGGAATGATCTGGGTGTGAAGGGGTTAAGCATTTATCCGAGACAATTAAAACAGTCTACAGTTATCTTATACTTACCAAGTATTACAGTTTTGTGTAAACAGTATCTGAGAATTCATTACAATTAAGGTGTTTACTTCAATGTCATACACTGAATGTTGATGGAAAATCATCAAAATCTTCTTCAATCTTTAATGTAAGCGTTGACAAACGTTTGAGGGTATGGGTATGCCCTTGCCCCGATACCCATATGCATACCCTATTACCCAGGGCTACCATGCTCCCGAGACAACCACTTGTTATGGGGTATAGCATTAGTCGGGAGAAATACGCCGCCGTTTCTACCTCTCCCGAAGTGACTTTACCTTTCGGCCTTTTCTGGGTGCCGGGGGCGAGATGGGATTACTGGGGCGTCGTATTTCCCCAGTATGCCACCCCGGTTCTCCACCCCGAAGACCCAGCTGGAACCACCTACTTGTATCCCGGTTCTTCGTCCTCCACCCCAGTTCGGTTCCGGATCGATGGTTTCAAGGGTAGGACCTCTGGAAGGGCCTTTAGGGCGGTGTACAATGTTCCCATAGTTGTAGTCAGAGCCCCCCGTGCCCCTGGAGTGGTCTGATTCCTGGGTGGGGCCATAGTGGGGGGCTGGGGTGGAGGTTGGGGGGGGGGGGGCGGGCGTGAGTCGACGGAACACTGGTCGACAAAAAAAAATCGAAGATATGGTTCTGGACTAAATGAAGCTGATTATAGGTAAATCGACCCTGCTGAACTCGAATATGATGTTCAATTAACTCTTATCACGTCCAGTTTTTGAGAACCAGACGCAATTCATGAAAAAATATGGGTAAAATCAGCAGAAATAGGTTTCACCAATGTTTTCATTTTAAACTCTTAATCTTTTCTTTTCTCAAGCCTATTTAGGGCAGTGCAGTGTTTTTGAGTCAGTGTGGTTTGTGCAGTGAGCAGGGGAGGGTGTGCGCGCTGCGTATTGGCGAGGGGTTAGCAGGCTGTGTAGTACATTTTTACCTACTGATCGTACAGCTATTGACATATGTTTAAACATTTTCTTTTTCTTTGCAGATATGATGTGTTTGATTTAGTGGAGTCCTAATTTTAGTTGGTTTACCGTATATAGTACCTTTTACCGGGCTGTGATGGAGCACCGTAACTGTGTGAATGCATCGGACAGTTTTTGTTACATATGTGGAGTTTTTACCCCTGACAGTCTGAAGAAACCTCTTACAAAGAATGTTAAAGCAGCTTATCTGCATTACTTCAAGTGCCGTATAGGTGATCAAGATAAGAAGTGGGCCCCTCACGTAGCATGCAACCCCTGTGTGAACCACTTGAATGAATGGATGCGTGGCAAACGGCCATCAGGCATGGCATTCAGCATCCCAATGGTTTGGCGTGAACAAAAGGATCACAGTACTGACTGCTACTTCTGCCTCACTAACATCAAAGGATATTCAATAAAAACGCGAGCTAAAATCAGGTATCCTGACGTACCTTCTGCCATCAGGCCTGTGCCACATGGTCCTGATCTCCCAGTTCCAAATGTTCCAATTGCAAGTGCTATAAGTGAATCAGATTCGAACGAGGAGGATAATCCCATGGATACAGACTTTCAAGAAATGGCAGACAACAGAGAGCCCAAATCATCAGTCAGGAAATGCTACATGACCTGCTAGGGACCTAGATCTACCAAGGAGAAAGTGAAGTCCTTGGATCTCGTCTCAAGGAATGGAATTTGCTACAAGAAGGAGTTCTCATCACCACGTTTCGTCGTAGACATAAAGAACTTTCAAGCTTCTTCAAGATGGAACACAAGCTATGTTACTGCTTTGATGTTGACACACTCATGGAACAACTTTGTGAGTCTGACACCTATGATAAGAGTGAGTGGCGGCTGTTCATAGATTCCGGAAAAAACACGCTAAAGGCCGTTCTTCTGCATAAAGGAAATAAGCTTCCGAGTGTTCCAATTGCGCATGGCCATGAAATGAGTGATACTTATGAATCTATGAAGACTTTGTTATCTGCTGTTAAATATGAAGAACATCAGTGGAATCTGTGTAGGGACCTGAAGGTAATCTCCTTGCTTTTAGGACTCCAGTTAGGTTACATTAAGCACATGTGTTTTCTTTGTTTGAGGGACTCTAGAGCGGACAGCAAACATTACAAACAAAAGGAATGGCCAGCACGACCGAAAGACTCACCTGGCAGGTTTAACTGTATGTACAAACCTCTTGTTGACAGTGAAAAGGTGTACTTACCTCCATTGCATCTGAAACTTGGGTTAATGAAAAATTTTGTGAAGGCCATGGATCAAAATGGTGCTGGCTTTCAGTATTTGTTAGCAAAGTTTGAACGCACTGTATCTCAAGCCAAATTAAAGGCAGGTGTTTTCAGTGGCCCTCAAATTCGTCAACTACTCAATGAAGATGACTTTGTAAAGAGACTAACTGCCCTGGAAAAAGCTGCTTGGAAGAGCTTTTTGGCTGTTATAAAGAACTACCTAGGTAATGTTCGAGCATCGAATTATGAGGAACTTGTAAATGACATGTTGAAGAGTTACCATGCACTTGGGGCTCGGATGTCACTCAAAATCCACTTTTTCCATTCACATCTTGATTTCTTCCCAACGAATCTTGGCGCGGTCAGTGATGAGCAGGGGGAACGTTTCCACCAGGACATTGCCACCATGGAAACCCGATACCAAGGAAGATTCAGTCCCAACATGATAGGGGACTATTGCTGGACGCTACAACATGAAAGTAGCTGCTCCTACAAACGAAAGAGCAAACTACAGAAACACTTCTGATGTACTATGGAGCAGGGTGAGTACTTATGTGTGTTAGGTATAGTTTTGATTATATGTATATTTAATACCAATTTGAGATCTTGACTGTTCTTCTGAAGAACAGTCTAGATCTGACTGTTCTTCGAACTAGCGCATCTTTTCTCTCAAAAAAAATCTCGAAGTTGTGTTCCAAAATACAGATATATATATATATATATATATATATATATATATATATATATATATACTATATATATAATATATATATATATATATATATATATATATATATATATATAAAAAGACAAAATTTACTGTATTTTTTGGCAATTTTTTTCGGATATTTCCAAGATGTGGCACATTTTCGGATTATTTGAACATAATTTAAGTATATTTTTTGCCAGATATGTACATTAGGTCCTAATAAAGCGCAGGCACCACCAGAATTATTTACGAGTAATATATATTAACGTAGGGGGATTGTTTCGATTAATTATATAATTATATATACGTATATAATTAATAGCTATTAAAATTTAAATGCCGATATTTCAAAAAACTATACGGTGCTAGAGAAAAAAAGCAATGCCATTTTTGAATCAGCAGCAAAAATGCTTTCAACCCACACACAATGACTCAGAACCATTTTTGGTGTCGACCAGTGTATCAATGTTACTCTGCGGATCCGCTGTTGATTTCTTCGTGCAGTTTCGGTAATTTATTTAGTTAATGCTAATGTTTGCATGGTACTACTGCATGTATCAGAAAACGAGATATAGCAATGGAAAGCTAATAAAATTCTGCTTCTATTGATATCTTCCATCATATAAGTTGTCCCACAAAGTTTTACCTGACGATGAATTTAAGTGAATTGGTGAAGTTCATGCATATTTCTTCAGAGTATCATAATGACCTATATTTAAATGTGTTTTTACTGTAGTTTATGTTGATAATCTTATAGAAACAAAACATTCGAAGATAACAGTAATCTTTTATATATGTACGTATACAATGCGATACTGCGGGGTCATGTCCTTGAGAACTCCGCGGGTCTTGGGTGAACGAAAGAGGCCCTGGTAGCAAGAGCGCCCATAAAACAAGGTTGTCGTTACTCTATTATTCAAGGTACTCTAGTACCACTAGTAGCAGAGAGCTTTACGAGAGGGTTCACTCGGCCGCGCCAAGTTTTTTTATTCATGGACGGCAGCGATCCTAGCGGCAGCAGGTGAACTATGACTAGTCGCCCGTGCAAAAGGAGGGGAATCTCATCTCATTTGGTGATGATGGGAGAATGAAGGTTGGAGAGTGGGAAGAATGGGAGATATGATGAGAAGTAAAGGAGGAATAAGGAGTATGAAGAAATTGGAGGATGAAGAGTCAGAAGAGGAACTGACGAGGAATTCGAAAGAAATAAGGAATCAAAGAAGGAAGGAATTCCTCCACTCCACGCTTACCCATCTTCCCCCACCCATTTCACTCACCACATTACCCCACACGCGTTTACCCATCTTCCACCACACTCTCTCACCCATACCCATCACCCCCCACCCTTCACTCACCATCACCCCCACACATTAACTCACCCATTCACCCATTCACCGGACCATTCACTCAGCCATACAATACCCCACACCAATCCAGAATAGGTTAGCATAAGAACAGGATGCACAGGTGAGGCGGATGACGGCGTTTTTGGCCGAGAGGGGGGAACACCAGCCGAGCCAGCAGGGTGAGGCAGGTCAAAGGTGTGACGTTCAGGGCAGGGATGCTCGAAAAACCTCGTAAGGGACAACTTACAGAGGATGCTACATAACATTACGAGGGGTGGCGAGGGAGATGCTCGTATGAGCAGTCACTCCCGTACGGTAGCGGTGGCCTCTGGGTGGGGAATATTAGGGATATTCTAGGGATTGTGTGGAAATTCTGCAGACCAATCACAGAGCAGCGCTCGCATGACGCAGCTCTATCTAGCAATCATCATGCTCTCAGCTGTCAGGGGAGCCCGATAAATAAATTTAAAGACTTCAAATGCCGCAGTTTTTTCTTAAAATCGTCCCATTTCCGGGAAATATTATTTAACCTAAATAAACTCTTACAATAATAACACAAACCTATCATCAAACCGTACCTAAGCTAAACAGAACCTAAACATAACTTAACACAAACTAAAACTATGTGCCGGTGTTGAAACAAGATCCGGACCATTCGAAATAGGGCTAATTTTAGCACAACACCGCCAAGAAGTTACATTAATACTGATAGCCGCACAATATTAGCCTTCAGCATTAATATTCTCCTGTCTGAATCTATAGAGACAGTACCCGGCTTAACTGATGCGTCTGATCATAGGTTCGCGTCCTGCGTGCCCGAAATTGAGTATCTATAGGCACTGCTGGCCGCTCGTACCCCCTGCCGTATTCGTGGCGCGGCGGTCCTGTTATAGTGGATGAGAACTGCGCGTTCGCTCTTTCGGTCAGACAAGACACACCTCTCTTGAGCACGTGAACATTTGTGTGCAAGGATAGTTATAATTTTATTACGGTCCTGCTTGTGTGTGTACGTGCGTGTGTACGTAGGACATTTGTACCAGTTCAGTAAGTATCAGTGTTGTACACCACCACTGCCGCATCATTATAGCTGTAGCGGCCAAACTTGTTATGATGAACATACATTTTTTATTAAGAAGTCGACCGATATATATATTTAATATATTAGGTTTGCCATAATATGAATTTATTACAAGTATAGGTAGTGATGTTTAATATAATATGTAGGAGTCAATGACGCAATAAACACATCACATTCAAAAAGGCAAGCATGAAATGGCATCTCGATACACAATAAAATAAAATATAGGATAAACTTGTAATTATGTTTGTGAGTCGTGCGCTAAATTTCACTCCCCTTAAGCCCCGTCCACACGTACACTCACCACCGCGGTGCTTCCCGTCGGCAAGCGCCGACGGAAGCGCCGTTGCCAGGGTTGTGTCCACACGAACGGTTTGTTCGGCGGTCAGCGTCTTCCTGATTGCAAAAGTGGGAGTCATGTTTTTCTGCATATCGCTGTTGTACTCTCACTCGAGCTTATTGAATAACCACAGTTTAGAAAACTGACCCAATATCCTTCTTCATGACACATTCGGCATACCATAAGCAAGAAAAAATCTACGGAAAACCCTTTTGTGTATTCTAAAAAATATAGCAAAAGCGAAATAGTGACTACACATTTTTCTCACTTTTTTGTTCAACTCGCGGCAATTTCCGACCATTTCTCCCATTTAATGTGAATCAATACGTAATCAGCGGACTTTCTTGGTTGATGATACGGTTACATAGCAATGCAAACATATCCTGATTGGTGAAAACTGCGATAATTGAAGCAGGTGTTGGCGCTGACCCGTGAGTGACGGGCATGCCCGCCCAGATTAAAACCTGCTGAATGCTGGCGGGGCAGCGCCGACGGTTACATTTTGCTCGTCGGCATCGTGTCCACACTGCCACTTTTGAGTGACGAACACTGTTAGACGGCAAGGCCGACAGGTGGGAGTGGGTAGTGGGGACGGGGCTTTAGGGAGTTAAGGGTGGTCCCGAGCACCCTGAGGGCCGTACTTTTAAAATCTTTCGCCAGGGCTGGCGAAAGCGTTCGCCAGGCGCCCAGGGATTTCTTACTTTTTAAAAGCCACGAGCGCTCCCGCCAGGCGCTGTGCTCGCCAAGGGCGGCGAAGGAGAAGTATTCGGAATACGCCTGGCGAACGTGAGTTCTGGTGAGACGTCCCTCTCATCCGGCGATCAACATTTTTTGCATTCAGTTTAACTTTGTACAAACTACTAAGCATTTCATGAGCAAGGAAACCTATTGCGCGGTAAAATGTGATATGGCCAGTTCTTCATGGAAAATAAGTCATGTGATATTATTTTCAAAACACCATCGAGCGTTCCAAACACGCAGCGAACGCACCAGACACCTCCACCCCCCAGAGTTGAGTGTATTTGTGCCTCTTTTCGTCACGATATATTGGATTTAGGGACCCATTGCCACAATATAATGGGGACATTTAGGTGTTTTGGTGATGGAATCTTTACATTGAGCTAATATCAGAGTCCTTTCACCCTAATAAGAATTTCAAGGGAGACGTGCCTATGATTATCATTGTGCTCCCGCGACTAAAATAGTTTATTTCTGTTGTATATCAGATAGAATTGGAATGTGTTATTTTGTACACTATCAGGTTTATGTTTGGTGATAGCGTCGTCACAGTAGCTATGTCAGAGGCCTCTTACCTCAACATTACACGGAGACGTGTCTAATAGTGTGCTTCCGACACTAAAATTAGTTTTATTTGGTAAATTTTACATAGGGACAGAATTTTCTCTACACCTTTGGGGAGTATGGTTTCTGTTTACTTAATAAGAATTCTGAGAAACATTCTCTCAATGAGTTCCGTCCTAAATCAACTACTTGCGGAGAATATAAGATGCTTTTAGTAGGTAGGGGAGGGTATTGGAAGGGGTGCAGTCAGGTGTTCACAAGTTGTTTCGTACACAGTAGATTAGTCAGACCAAAAAAGTTGTTTTCGTAGTTATATGAAACCATAGTCGTTTCGTACACTCAGTCAGAGTTCGAACTTTACTACTAGAGTACGAACGACATCAGTATGTACGCAAACTCAAAAATCAGTGTACGAAACAACTAACAAAACCTAGTGTACGAAACTCTCTGAAAATATAGGCATATGAAAATTAACTAACCTAACCCTACTGTTACAGGGAGTTTCGTACCCAGGTTTGTTAGTTGTTCGTTCACTGATTTGAGTTTTCGCGTAATACGTGATGTTCGTTTCGTAATCTAGTAGTAAAGTTCAAACTCTGAGCTGATGTACGGAAACGACTATGGTTCCTATAGACTACGAAACAACTTTTTTGTGTACTACGACTCTAATGGTGTACGAAATGATTTGGTGAAACGAATGAATGCTCCCCTTCCCATAAACTCCCCTCCTAGGGAGTGATACACCACTAACCTAACCCTATGTTTTAACCTAACTAACGTCACAATCCTCATTAAAAGTTCGCGGCAAGTGGACGAATAGAGGCGCGAGACAGGTTCACAATAGGACGAAGAGGGAGGGCAATACAAACCTTGTCTCTCTCCTCCCGAAAAATAGGATGTTATATTATATCTCCAAAAGTAATTATTGCGATGGAAGCTAATTGAGAGAAACGTTTCCTAGAATACAATAAGTGTAAAACAAACCATGATCCCAATTGTGTAGGAATTCTGGTCTAGTGTAAAATATTATACCTTTTATTTTATTGGTTAATCAGGAGAAATGAAAGTTACAACTTTGTTACAATTGAAGGGTAAATATGCAGTTTCAATCATATCAACATATTGAACACTACCCTACATGAATAACTAGGGCTGGGGCCCCACCGGGACCCCCTTGACTAGTTCATAACCTAACTAAATTTCATTATGCGCATTATGTTTTTGAGACGAAACTTTGTCATGATAGTTTTAAAATATGTTTGAATTTATCTGATACTATTTTGGGGGATGTATGTTCTCTGATTTAAAATCACTTACAGGTAAATTTAATGAATGTTAGATTATATATGTTTCATATATTATTTTCCAGTTATGGACGCCAATGTTAGATTTTGAAGGATTATAGAAGGCTTGATCCAGCAAAGCAGAATGGATCAGATTGCCAAGACAAACGTGAAGACAGAAGACAGCTAGAGTTGTCCTGCTGAGCGAGAATTGAGTTGAAATTAAAAGTTGGTTGGTAATAAAACATACTGAAAACATTTCCTAATGTTTAATAGCACAAACCCTATATATGGTTGTCTTTGGACTGTTAAGGCGTGAAAGAGATAAAAGGATTATATCACAATTGCCTTTGGAAGTATGATGATTGTAGCAGTTAGTTAAGTGGCTGAACTATATTTAATGATTTATATCACGATGGAAGATCTGATAGGTGTGCAGGTTAGTTAAGTGGTGAACTATATTTAATGATTTATACACTGCTGGAAGTATCTGATAGTGTTCGTAGCAGGTTAGGTTAAGGGTGAACTATATTTAATGGATTTAATCACTGCTGGAAGTATCTGAAGTGTGTAGCAGGTTAGGGTAGTGGTGAAATAATTTAATGATTTATACACTGCTGGAAGTATCTTATAGTGTTGTAGCAGGTGAGGTTAGTGCGTGAAACGATAATTTAAGATTCATATAATACGGAAATATTGATAGTGTGTGCATGTTAAGGGGGATGTTAGGTTAAATGATGAATGGTTTCAGTTACCTAAATAGATTTGAGAAAAAGATTCTCAATGAGTTTCGTCGACAAATCCATACTTTCAGAGATATAAGATGATTTTAGTAGGAAGGAGAGCTGTATAGGAGCGGGTGATGCAGTCAGTCGTACACAAGTTGTTTTTCGACACCAGTAGATTAGTACACAAAAGTTGTCTTCAATAGTCTTATATGAAACCATAGTCGTTTCGTTACACCCAGCTCAGAGTTGAACTCGGAGTACGAAACAGACATCACGAATGTACGAAAAAAAAACTAAAAGTCAGTGTACGAAATAATAACTAACAAAAACCTGGTACGAACAATTTGTACGAAACCCGGTAACTAAGGATAGGAATAATATTAACCCCTACCTTTTAGACTCACTACCTAAACCTACTTAGACTCACTAACCTAACCCTACATTGTAAACCTATCAAACTAAGGACAAATCCCCAATTAAAAGTGAGATCTTTAATATCGATAATGAAGTATGATCGATTGCTGATGTTAGTTTAAGCGGGGATAAATTATATTCAATAATACAATTACTGGAAGTATAGATCGACTGTTGATTTTTATTTTTTTTTTTTTTTTTTTTTTTTTTTTTTTTATTTTAGGTTACTTTTACGTTTTTTTTTGATTTTATCTTGTTTTTTTTTTTTATTTTTATGTTGTTTTTATTGTTTTTTTATTTGGTGTATTTGTTTTTTTCTTTTTTACATTTTTTGTTTTAGTTTATTTTGATCTTTTTGTTTTTTTTTTAAGTGAGTTTCTGTTTTTTTTTTAATATTTTTTTTTTTATAAGCTTTTATTGTTTATTTTTTATTTTTTTGATTTTGTTTTTTTTTTCTGTTTTTGTTTTTTTTTTTTTATTTTATTTTTTTTTTTTATTTTCTATTTCTTTTTGGTTTTTTTAGTATTTTTTTGTTTTTTTTTTTTTATTTTTTTTGTTTCTTTTTATTTTTTTTTTTTTCTTCCTTTTTTTTTTTTTTGGTCTTTTTTTGTTTTTTTTTAATTCACTTTCTTTTTTTTTTTCTTTTTGCTTGTTCATTTTTATTTTTTTTTTTTTTTTCTTTTATTCTTTTTTTTTTCCTTTTAAGTGGTGATTGATTCTGCAATATATCATAGTAGTCGTATATGATATAACTATTGTTGCACGTTAGATAAGTTAGTGAGCGAGTTGTAGAGTATAAAATATCAGATTAGTCGTTGGTTAAACTGGAGTGGGCATCACTGATTTTCGAGGTCGAAACTTAGTTTTCCTGAGAGTTTTGATGTGTTTTGAATGAATTGGCACTCGTTTTGTCGGAAATAAATGTTTGTTTTACAGGTGTGGGGGTGCCCGCCGCCCCGCAACCTTAATTGCTCCGCTTCGCACAGCATAGTATTGATAATTTTCTCTTTTTCGTGATACTGTACTAAACAAACCCACCGTCTAACCTAATCAATTTAACCTAAAACTTAACAGGTTTATGGCTGAAATACCGGTTAGATTTCTGTAGTAAGTAACACATATATTCAATTGACCATGGGAAATGGGTTCACATATCATAATGAATAATTCTACACGTGGGTGTTTGTTGTTTTGTTCGTTTAGAGGATAATCCTCAGAGCGTAGTGATTCTACCGCTGCAGCAATTAGTGTTGCCGAGGCTACCCCCCGGGATGGGGGGTCACAAACCCATCGGCTAAAACCCGGTTACCATTCATGCTGGGTGGACAGGGGCTCGGGGTTTAAGAAGACCACCCATCTACTTTGCTCCGACGGGGATCTAACCCGGGACTTCTTCGGTTGTTAGCAACGCGGCTAACACATAATACGGAGTAACGTATGTAAATGTAGGTAAGAACCGTACTTTGGAAGCCCACTACCGACTCAATACCTATCTTTGCACGAGTTAGGTGGTAAATAGCTTAAAATGTTTAATCTCAACAACGCATAGGGAAGGCATATGACATATTATTGTCGGTAGTTCATTGATGAAGAACTAATTATAATAACAGAGTACTGATCTGGAAAAGAGTAAGCTACAAGAGAAAATCACGGGGGGGGGCAAATTTTTAAATAAAAAAAAAAAAACAAAAAAAACTGGTAGTTTGTCCTTATGCATCATATACTCCTTGATGAGGTCAATGAGCATCCCCTATCCACAGTGATATAGGAGTTGCCTTAGACGAGCCAGCATCGTCAATCGTAGCAGTGTCGGGGGTGACTGTAGATGTAAACAACTTAATCCCGCGATTCAGCGCTATTTTCGCAGAGTCGAGCGAGAATAGGAGAAGGTTAGCGCTGGCGGAACACTCACGTCCGCCAACCCTGGCGTTCGCCAGGGTTGGCGTCAAGCCAGTGTTAAAAGTAAGGATTTCCTGAGCTGAGCGGAGCTCGGCAGGCGATCGCCAGCCAGGGCGGGAAGGTTTAATAGTACAGGCCCTAGTTCGCGGTCCCGTAAGCGATGAGAACACCGGTTGAGGCATCACCCGACCGGGAGGGGCGCTACGAAATAAAAGTCCTTAGGTATCTTACGGTCCCGTAACTCTTTCGAGCATCTCCCCAGGGCGAATGAGTTGGGTGGGTGCACCACACGGTTGGCGAGTAGAAGTGAGGCATGAGGTGTGTGTGTTACGTCATAGAGGAAACCGTGTGGAACGTTGGCGCGCGCAACTAGAATTTTTCAATACGTCCCTCAATCTGCGCGCGTGGCCTCATATTAACATCATCGCACCAGTCAATCTTGTATTCTACCTATCTTTATCTTTGGGAAACCGAAAGAAATGGAAGCTGGTTGTGGTAAGCTTTGAAGCACTGCAGCCAAATGCCGCAGCAGAACGAGCGCTACTGTTGTCCTTCATTTGTAAACAATCACGGGCGACTGTCAGAGTTCCCTGCTGCCGCTAGAATCGCTGCCGTCCATGAATTCAAAATGGTTGCGCCATGTTAAATCAGGGCCGATGTGACACCTCTCGGAGAGGCTCTCTGCTATATCTAGTAGATCACGGGATCATACAACGGAGTGTAGTGACCCATTGAATATACTTGATAACTTACCATAGAAAAACATAGACGCATGTAAAATAATAATTAAAAATCGAAATGATCATAAGATACTAAAGAAAAGAAAAATGTCAACACAGATAGGCTCGTAGATTGTAAACAACAGGTGGCGAGCAGAATGGAGAGCGACAGGCAAATGGTATCAAATACCAGAAATGGGTGACAGAACCTCAAGGCGCCGCAGAGAGTGAGGCTGGTATCAAATGGGGCTCTACATACTGGCAGGTGAGTACATGGTGCCAGGATGGCACATGGTTAAAAGCTCAATAGCAAGCAAGTCCAGGGACCCGCTCAGAGTTGGATTATTCCAAAATTGGTGCTGGTTTTGGCACCGTACCGTCCACTGTTCAGCACATTTCCACGCATTTAAAGTGCTATGCGTCAATAATCTATCCCGCATTTTTAGGCCAAAAAATAATATTGCGGGAGCAGCAAGAGTACGCTCCTTTCCCGGGCGAAAAGCTATTACCGCATCATGAACTAGTTGCAGTCCACAGTTACAAATGATCGGGGTACTCAATATTGGCTCACCTGGGGCCGCTTATTGGCCAAAATCTTACAAAGGACGGATTCAGGTGATAAGAAAAAATGTTGAAAAAGAATGGATTTGTTGGTAATGTTGACTGGTCACCGATTCCAGAGCATATATCACTTTACTCCCACACGTCTGTGAAGTTGAGAAAACGTAGTTCATGTAGTGAAACATTTTGAATACAGGGGATTTGTTCCGTCACCAATCCAACATGTAATTATAGAACAGTGAATCAGCCACAACAAGGTGGGCCTGGCAAATACTTAAATAGTGGATTGAATTCTGTTGTTCAAAAACCAAACGTGACGAGTCTTCCTGAAGGTTTTTTACTTAAAAAGTTCCGGGAAGCTGCACGTGATCAGTATATTTCCGGTTATATCATAACCTAGGGATCTAACCTAAAATTCTGAGAGCCCGAAAAGGGAGTGTATTCCTGGTGAGTTACTGAGTAATTAGTACTCCTGCGGAAGTAAAGTTTACTCGCGAACGCAACAACGCGATTTTTCCGCCGGGCGTCAGTCTTGCATCAATACAGCACCCCACCTAATGCAGAGGCATCCAGTAAAGTAAACAAGAAAACACTTATAGTCGGGCATGCCCAAGACAATGGCCCGGGAATGCCAGATGCCAAGAGGCTGTAGTAGGGCGACTTTTCGATCTGAAAATATTTTTTAGTACAGCGTTCCCATGGAAGTGCACGTCCTTTTTCAATAAGTGTTAAGGCGAAGCAACGCTGCAAAGTGGGATATAAAGATCTATAGTACACACAAGCCCAGGAAAGAAACGGAATTGTTACATTCGAGTTGCGGGAAATTTTGTAACTGCAGATTTTATACTGATCATTGTAGAAAGTCCATAACCATCTACCATAGGCTTAAAACAGGTGATTAGACCAGGAATTCACATTTAGGTCAGTTCTAGTAGTGAGTCCAGATCTTTCACTTCAGGAGGCATGCTTTAAATTAGCAAAAAGAGACTCAGAGTCTTGTGCAAATTATAAGACATCAAGGTATGCATAGACATTTGATAGCTCTCGGAAAATAAATATTAATCATTCTTTGCAAAAGGAATAGGGGTGACTTTTCTAAAACCAAATGGCTTCTGAGTCACACCATAGTTGTCCACTAGGAGTGTTAAAGGCGTCAATCAGTAATTTCCCTAGATGCAGGGCCCTGGGCAACTGCCAGTTAGCACTAACCAAATCAAGGTACTGAAATAGTGTACCATGCCGAATGACATTTAACAAGTCTTTAGGACAAGGTTAAAGGAAGCTATCATCCTCAGTGACTTCATTATCGCTGAAATCAATTACGGTCTAAACTGTCCGTATTTTAGGAACGAGGAATAGTGGCGAGTTTCCAACGGGGAACGGGAATTGTGGATAACACCTGATGGCAAATATCTTACTCTGCCATCATTAAACGATTTGTCTTGGACTGTGAGGTAGAAGATATGCTGGAATATACAAGGAGGGGTTCGATTTAGTTTTAAGTGGTGGTTAGTTATCAGTTGAGCCTAACGGTTCTCCCGGGCAAGCTATAAACATCCGGTGCCGACTTAAGCAGTTGCAAACAATGAAGCCTGTGCTCGGGATAATCCACAATTGTGACAAGTGAGGTCCAAGCGTTTGTGCTTGAGCCAAATTGAGTTGCTGGACGACGGAGTTACCTAACTGACAAAACTTGTAGGTAAGCAAAAGGTTATTGGCACTACCTGTCTGTAAAAATGTCAAACGCACGGCTTAAATATACTCTTGCGAAGTTGAAAGGACCGCCAGAAGCGCATTAACACAAAGAGGGACAGCTCTGTATTTCCTTCACGAATTTCACTTAGGTGACTTCGACGTTAGTGTTCAATTAGCTGAGGACTCTATACAGATGTCACATTGTGTCACGGTGGATTTGCGGACTGAATACAGAATGTGCTTGCCGTACGGGGGGAATACACATGATTCCAATTACCTTGGCGTACGACTTTCCATAGTTCCCTTGGGAAGACGTGGTTGATGATACGAATTTGTAGCAGGGTATTTAGCAAAGTCTACGCGCGAATTCGTTCATAGTTAGGCGGTGTTCCATTTAGTAATCATCAGTAGAAACCTGAACACTAGGAAACGGTTGGTGGCATTAGAAGGAACTACCTATTTTAGGAAGTTAAGGCAAATGGGTTGTCCATCGCTTGAATCCTTCCACCTAAGAACCTTATGTATTGGTATAGGAGGCTATACCATCCGGTCGCACTCAAAGAAGCTTAAATCCAATATCGTACGAGGGACAACGTAAAATTCAGAAGCCACGTAAACGTCCAAAAGCATAGTAGGCGTACCTTTTCCCAACTAAGGGCAGACGAACAATTCCTAATATATTAAGAGTGGATCGTAGTAAATCCCATTAGATTAAGATCGTTGGTTTAAGAGGCCACGGCGCCACGTGACGCGCGTTTTAGTGCAGTAGCCTTCGGATAGCACGTTAACAGTGCGCGTGTCACCGCGAAACGATGCTCTCACGGACCTAATGTAGGTAGAGCCAAAAAATATTATTGACTGCAAGCGGCTATAAATATGAGAGAATTTTTCCGTCTTCAACGAGTTGCCCCCCCCCCCCAGTATTATTATTATACCAGTTGGATTTGTAGTGTTTCGGTTTTGTGTTTGGGCGCGCAGCGCCCGACTGAGTGTATTACGGCTACTGCTGATTCGATGTCTTTATTTTTGAAACGCATAGCAATTATCCGTTAGTAGAGTGTCCGTTCACACTCATGGAATAACACAGTAGAAGTATTTAGTCAAGTTTCCCAAAGGGTAAATGAGCCTAACGTGAAAGGCTCTCAAACCAAAAACATAAAACTTCCCCCGCCACGAGCCTTGTGGGGCCCCCTTGGCCCCCTCCACCCCCGGTTTTGTCCCCCTTACAAAACCCAACCCCAGGGGAAGGATGGGTTTCAGGGTACCCGTGCCACATGTCAAAGCCAAATTTGGGGCGCTGAGGGGCCCTATGCGGTAATGGGCCCTCGATTCAGCCCCACCCCCGGTGCAACGTTTGATTTGACACGAAAATAAACCCCAAACGATCCCCTGATTTTTGCAAAGGGACACTTTTCCAAAGGCTTTGTTGTCCCTTCAATTTCCATTTTTAGTGCCCCATGTCCCCCAAAAACCATAGAGAAAAACCCGGGATCACAAGCGACTTAAAATTTCCCCCGGATTTTTTGTCTTTCTGCACGGGTCCCGGGAAAAACCCCCAAAATACCCCCGCTAAAGCGAGTCCAAAACACCGTGGGCTATGCCAATCCGCCGTAAGACTTCTTGCGTGACCCCCCGTCATTATACTGCGCAAACCAAAGGGTATGAAAAAATTTTCCCAAAGATCTAAAGTCCTCCCCCAACCCCTGAACAGACTGTATTTGGCTTCATTAGAAAGTCTCCAAACCCTGGCCCTTTTTGGCCCCTTGGGGGCCCGGAGACCTCAAGTCCCATGGTTTTTGCCTCCTCGTGCAGCCCCTTTTGGAAGCCATCCCAAAACCTCCACGACCAGCAAAGATTACTCATTATGGGCAAAAACAAGATCTGATCTTGTGTTCCCGGGAGGGGAAAAGCTCCACAATCACTTTTTTTTTCTACAACCTTGTCCAATACCCAGTCCATAAAAAGCGTTGAAAAAGTGATGGGGCAAGGACGCCCCCTTTTCCCTCACTCCTGTATTCACGGGAAAGAACGGGATACCCGGGCCCCAACTTAAACACCCACCTCAGTCCCAGAATACAGCCCATTTTCAAACCAATACCCCCTTGAAAGGAATCCCTCAAATTTTTGCAAAAAGACCCAGAGTGACTCACGATGCATGAGTCAAACGCCTTCTTGAGATAAACCAAAAGGCTCAACATCCACTGTCCCAAACTCACCCTTTGGCGTTCCAACCCGACACGAAGCGCTCCTGATTATCATTCAAAAATTTTTTTTTAAGGCCCATTTTGTTTTAAATTTTCAGCATCTTTCCCTCAAACCCCCAAATTAAAATATGGACAAGCTTATTCTATCATATCCCGGTTTTTTTAAAAAAATTTTGGAAAAAAAAAAAAAAAAAAAAAATTTTGCACAAAAAAAGTAAAATATGGCTTTTTTTTTGAGAAATTTTTTAGAAAAAAAATTTTTTCCCGTGAAAAAATGAGGCAAATTTCCGTAGGCAGAAGGTCCCCCTAGGCCCCAAAATTTTCCGGTAGGCAATTGTCCGGGAGGCAAATTTTCCCCCGGGAGGGGGAAAATCCCGGGAGGGGAAAATGTCCGTAGGCAAAATGTCCCCCGGGAGGAAATTGTCCGTAGGCAAAATTTTCCGGAGGCAAACTGGCCGTAGGGAACCCGTCCGGGTACCCAGATTTATATGATTTTGTTTTCTTAATCTAATACACATGTATCGGGGCCCGGTTTTTGGACGATTTGGGTTAAAAGTCAATTTTTCACAAAGGTATAACCACAACACAAAGGTTTTCCTCGACAAAAACAAAAACGGGCGACACACACAACACAACGGTCCCCACATTTTCGTTGGCTATCTTCCTCTGAGGCCCCACCACCAAGCGAGGCCGGGGGGGGGCTGGGGTTTTTCAGGTTCAGGGTGTGGTCCCTTTAAAGTAAAAGGGATGTAGTTTTCCCCATGACGGGGGTCCTCTGGGGGGATTTTGGGTTTTAGACTGGTTTAAATTTTGGGATGGGCGTCAAAGGGCTTTTTAAAAGGGGGCAAAAAACTTTAACATGGATATCATTAAAAGAAAAAATGCAATTGCCCTTTAAATTTTATATAATTGTAGAGAAAAAAACATTAAAAATTTTTAAACCCCTTAAAACATTTTTCCCCAATTCTGGGAGATTAGAGAATGAAAACCAAAAATGGTGTTTTTGCTTTTTAATGCTTGAAAATTTTTTATACTTCAAGCTGCTTGGGGAAAAATTTTTGAGCAGTAAAATTAGCTTAAACCCCTTCGTGCATTTTTTTCGGGAAAAAGGTATTCAAATATTCGGTCCCAAAAAGAAAAGCCACCCAAAATTTCCCAAAATAAACCGGGACATTTTTCTGATACACTGCACCTTGGGGACAAAATACAGACCCCTAGAAGTTTGGGGTTAAAAGAAATTGTGATTTTCCGAAGAAACATTCGGGGAAAAAAAAAAGGGTTTTCCCAAATCGAGTGGGTGTAGGGAAAAAAGGGAAAAGGGCCTGAAAGCTTTTGCCTGAGTTGGCACCACCTCACAATTAGAAATATTTTTTTTTTTAAAACCCAATTTCCTTTAAAGTAAAAAATTTATAATCAAAATATTGCCCTTTATTTTTGGAAACCTTAAAACAAAATTTTTCGGCTGGAAAAAAAATTTTTTAAACAATGGTATTTTGACTTTTAGCACTAAATTAAAAGGAGAGGGAAATAGTTTGAAAACCTTTTTAAAACAATGATTCAACTGGCTTTTCTACTTCGCTATTTCCTAGACATTCTAAAAATCAATAAAAAGGGAAAAGTAAACCCAATTTCCCCTTTCCCACCCCCCCCCCCCCGGCTGCGCCCCCATATTTGTTGGGGTAATGTTTTTTTTAGTTTTTACAAAAAAATTTAAACCATATTAGGGGAAAGCGGGGGAGTTTTTGGTTCAAACCACAGAAAAAGTCGTTAAAGCTTACTTGTTTTATGCTGATAAAATGGATGATTTTTATAAATAAAAGAAGAGAAAAGGTTAGATACGTCCCTTTTCCCCAAATTTTTTCCCATTTAAATCGCTTTTTATTCCTATACCAAATTCTTTCACAAAAGGTTTTGTCTAAAAAAAGAAATAAAAAGACAACAACCCAATTTTATGCGGAACGAAAATTTAAAAGGGCAGATTTTGGTTGGTCGTGGGAAGTTTAAAAATTTGTTATTTTTTCCAAGCCGGTAGCATCGCTAAGATTAGCAGTTTTTTTTACTAATTTAAATTTCAGGCAGGCTTTGGGTCCGTTTAAGTGGGATCACTTTTGAATACTTCAAAGGGTATTTAACCACGGATCCAAAATTAAAACTTTTTCAGGGAAAGTTGTTTAAAACCTCCCGGGGGCGGGGACCCAAAATTTGGAGCAAATTTGGGTTTCCCCTTTTCCAAAACTCGAATCAGGGACAGAGTCCCCAAACCCCGGGGTTTTGGGAAGGGGTTGCAGAGCGCCCCTGTTGTTGTTAAGCACATACCCGCCCTTGGGGAAGCCTGTTTTATTCTGACTTTGGAATTAAGTCTGAAAAAACTTAAATTTTGAATTTAGCTTTAATCATCAACATTGTACCTTTTTTTTAAAAAAGGCTCAAAGAAAGTCTATGGAGTCTTTTTGTTTCCAAAAAAAAAAATTTAATATAAATAAGGGTTTTTGACCTTTTGGGCTTAAAAATATTGAAATTTAAACGCAAGCAGAAAAATGGGGAAAACCAATTTTTCCCAACTATCAAGCAAGCCCCAAAAAAACGGGGCGCAAAGCTTCCGGGGATTTTCCTGTTCACACCCCTCCCAAAAACCTTTTACGGGCAGGGGGGGAAAGTTACCGTGAATGTTTATTATTTTTTCAAAAAAATTTTTCATTAAGAATCGCATTTTTAAATTCTGCCCCATTGTCACTTTTAAAACTCGGGGATTTAAAAATATGGACAAAATTTTTTTGGGGGATAAAGGGCCGGGGTGCAATCGTTTTGGGGCAGTTTTATCCATCACGGGGGCCAAAGCAACATACCTTGAAAAGTAATAAAACCATACTAACGGGGTTTTTAGACCCTTGAAAAATAAAAGGGAAAGCTGTAAAAGAGAAATAAAAAACAATGTCCCAAGGCCGCTCGGGATTTTGCATTTTTAAAAAATTGGGTGCTGGTTTTGGCACGATCCCCTTTAGGGCCTCAGCACTTTTTTTCACGCTTTTAAAGCTACATATGCGCCCAATATCAAACCGCATTTTAGGCCAAAAAAAAACTTTTTGTGGGCCCCCAAAAAAGGTACGCCCCTTTCCCGGGGGGACCGGCTTTTAAGAAACATGAACTAGTTGCAGTACCACGGGTAAAAAAAGGACTTGGGGTACAAAAAATTTTGGCCCACCGGGGTCCGCTTTTTTGGGGCCCCAAAAACCCTTAAAAAGGGGCCCGGATCAGGTGATAAAAAAAATTTTTAAAAAGGGGAAGGGGCTTTTTTGGGTTAAAATGTTGACTGGTCACCCGTTTTCCCAAGAGCATATTTTCTTTACTTTTTTTTCCTTACTTTATTTTAAACTCCACATGTTAAAGTTTACGTTTTAGCAACAGCTTTGTTTCATGTAGTGAAAAATGTTGAACTACGGGGGTTTTTCCCTCACCAATCCAACATGTAAAAATTTCTTGACGTGCCTCGCCCCAACATTTTGGCCCCGACCCCGGCAAATACTTAAAATTTTGGGGTTAATTCCTGGGATTGTTAAAAAATTTAAACGCGCGAGTCTTCCGCAAAGGTTTTTTTTTCCTTTTAAAAATTCAGTGACAGCTTTCCCGGGTTCAGTATATACGGTTTTTATCATAACCTAGGATATAATCCCCAAAATTTTTTAGAGCCCCGACCCAAATGCGAAATGATTCCCCGGGGGGTTTTTTTTAGTTTAAATTTAAATCGTCGGAAATAAAGTTTTACTCGCGAAACGAAAAAGCGGGGATTTTTTTCCCCCCCTGCGTTGTCTGCTTAATACAGCACCCAGCCCTAAAGCAGAGGCAACCGGGGGTTTAAAAATCAAAAGGAAACCCTTTTGGGCCCGGAAAAGCCAAGACAGGGGGGCCCTAGTTAGGGCCCACCCCTTTTTGAAACTTGAAAAAATTTTTTTTTTTACAGCGTTCCAAAATTAAAAATGCACCCTTGGGTTTTTTTAAAAAAGGTTTTTTTTAAGGGCGAAAACAATTTGCGCAAAATTTGGGTATAAATGCTCTATAGTAACCACAAAAAACCAAAAGAAAAAAAACGGGGCCCCTGTCCTACTTTTGAGTTGAGGGAAATTTGTTTAAATTTCAGTTATTTTACTGACATTGTATGAAATCCCCTCCCATCTACCCTTTCCCAAAAAGGGGATTTTAGATTTAAAGGGAAATTTACATTTGTCCCGTTTACTTGAGTCCAGCATCTTTTCAACTTCAGGAGCATTGTTGCTTCTAAAATTAACAAAAGAAAAAAACCCCAGTCTTTTTCGGGAAAATTTAAGATCATAAAAGGGACCCTAGACATTTTTGGGCCAGTAAAATCGGAAAATTAAAAATTTTTAAAACCTTCTTTGAAAGTAAAAAGGGCCTTTTACTTTAAAAACCCAAAAAGCATTCCGGGGCCACTCGTATGTCCCCTAGGAGTGTTAAAGCATAATTTTCCCCAAAATTTCAGGAGCCCTTTTGGGGACCTGCCAGTAGCCACTAACCAAACAAGGCTACTGAAAAATAGTGTTTTCCAGGGCCCAATGCCCCCTTAAAAAGTCTTTTAGGACCCGGTAAAGGATACCTACAGTTTTATTTTGGATTTTTTTATCCGCCTGAAAAAAGGGTTTAAAATTTTCGCTCCTTTTTAGGCCAAAAATTAAGGGAGGAAATATCAACATTCTTGTAAATTTGTTCTAAACCCCCCTTTTGTTTTACCCCTTTTAAAGGAGCGAATTTGGAAAAACACGGGGCCCGAAAGATTTTTGAAGGAACCCCAAGGCCCTTAAATTATTCCCCAACATTTCCCGGAGGCTCCCCCTTTTTAAATTGGGGAAAATTGGGAAGGTTTTTTTGTTTTTTAAACCGGGGTTTGGCCTTTTCCCATGGCCCAAAGATTTTCAAAAATTTTTATATTCCGGGAAAATTTAACCGGGCCCCTTAATTTTTCTCCCCTTTGCAGTTTACAAAGGCCCTTTTCCCTTCAAAGCGGGGCCCGGATTTTTCCCAATTTTCCCGGGTTTTTCTTTCCCTGTTTTTCTTTTAAAGCGGGGGCCTTTCCAAAGGGGGTCCCTTTTAAAGGGGTTTAAAATACAAATTTGAAAAATTGGTTCTTTTTGGGAAAAAAGGAATTCCCCAATTTCCTGGTTTTTGGAAACCCCCCACCCTTTCCCAAAGGAGGGTTGTTTTTTTTTGGTCTTTTGTAGGGGAGGGTGGGGGGGTCCCCAGCCCGGGGGAACGGTTTTTTTTTGGGGGGGGGTTTTCCATTTTTTAAAAAATCGTTGAAACCAAACCAGGAAATTTTTGGGGCAAAAGGCCAACCTTATTTTTGGGAAAATTTAAAGGCCTTTTCTTCCTTTTGGGGTAAATTTATCAGGGTTTTTTCCGGCGCCCGGTAAACCCAAACCTTAAGCCCAAAAGGCCCCCGTTTCAAAGTTTCCTTTCCCCAATACGGGGGCGACAAATCCAAAATTGGATGTTTTCCCCTTTTTAAAATTTTTTGGTTTAAAGGCCCGGTTTCCCCCCCGGGGTTTTAACAAGTCCTTTCCCGTTTCAAAGTTTTTTTTGTTTCCCCCAAGGTTTTTTTTACGGAATTCCAATCTGGGAAACCAAAATTTTGGGGATCAAAGCCTGTTTAAAATTTTTTTTCCTTTAATTCCCAAATTTTTTTCCTTTTTAATTATCCCCGTTTTTTAAAAAATTTTATTGCCTTTTCTGTTTTTGCCTCGCGAGTTTTTCCCCAATTATGTTTTTTTACAAAAAAGGCCAAAAAAAAAGGGTTTTTTTTGGGGAAACCCCTAGGCCTTTTTAAGTTCCCAAAAATCATGGAAAAAAAGGGAAAATTTTATGGGGGGAAAAGGGTAAAAAACCCCCCTTAAACCGTGAAAGGGGGAAAATATTGGTTTTTGGGTTTCCCCCCCCCCCCCCCCCCCTTCAACATAAATTAGGTTGGCCCAATTTTTTTAATTAAACAAAATTTTTTTGGGGGGGAAAAAGGTTTCCAAAAATTTCATTTGACTTTTTACTGCCAAAACAATTCGGGCAAATTCCTTTTCCCTTTTTCAAAAATAAATAAAAAAATTTTTAAAAAAAAAAAAAAAAAAAAAAAAAAAAAAAAAAAAAAAAAAAAAAAAAAAAAAAAAAAAAAAAAAAAAAAAAAAAAAAAAAAAAAAAAAAAAAAAAAAAAAAAAAAAAAAAAAAAAAAAAAAAAAAAAAAAAAAAAAAAAAAAAAAAAAAAAAAAAAAAAAAAAAAACCCCCCCCCCCCCCCCCCCCCCCCCCCCCCCCCCCCCCCCCCCCCCCCCCCCCCCCCCCCCCCCCCCCCCCCCCCCCCCCCCCCCCCCCCCCCCCCCCCCCCCCCCCCCCCCCCCCCCCCCCCCCCCCCGGTTAAATCCCAAAAGGTTTTTTAACCGGGGAATTTTTTCCTTTAAATTCCTATTTTTCCAAAGGGGGGGGGGCCCCCCTGGGAAAGGACTGTTTTCTTTTTTCCCAACAAAGGAAGGGCCCCCTTGGTTAAAAACAGGAAAGGGTTGGAATGTTGGGAAAATTTAATCCCAAAACC
>JACEEZ010006980.1:10068-56447 GCA_016584305.1 Chionoecetes opilio | reverse complement strand
CCAAGGGGGGGCGCCCAAAAGGCCCGGGGGCGGGGGGCAATTTGGGATGTTTCTTGTCGAGAGCTGCTTGGTGGGGGAAAAAAGGGGCCTGAGGGAAAAACTCGCGCGTGGTACCCCCGGGAGTGGTCGTAGGGGGGGCGAGGCGACGCCCCCCCCGGCGTATCCCCCCCAATATTGATTGATTGATCCCCGAAAAGTATCCTAGTTAGTTGACTAGGGGGGGGTATTGTGTCGGGTGAGTAGACGAGGGGGGTTTTTGTATAGGTAAGCCTCAAATTAATATGTGCTTGTAGTAATTCTTAAATAGGAAAAGACCTCAAAAAAAATATTGTTTGGGATTAATATTTCCACATTAGGGTTTTCCCTTACTTACCAATCCATTTTTTTGGGGGGAAAAAGGCCAGGCCCTCCTGCTAAACCCAGGTTCCGCAAAACACCGTTTTTTATTCTGGTTAAAAATATAGGGTTTGGGCTCCCTTAAAATCTAAATTCTTTTCCCTATATACGCTACCAGCGTCATTTATTTCGGTCTCAGTTTGACATCGTACCCCTAGTCTGTAACCCAATAGATTCACTGTCTGACACCGAAGTACAAATGCTCATCATACATTTGCCGACATTTTGTCACAAGGCAGACGACTGTTGTTTACTTTTTGAGCACCAAAGTGACTATCAATAATATTCGTACCCCTTTTGGAAAAAAAGGAAAAAGTTTTTTTTCGGCACTTTTTAAAAAAAATTTGGGTTTTTTTTTATGGAAATAAGGCCTGGAAATCAATTATTTATGGTGGATTAGGTTTTTTTGAATTAACTTTCAAAAATTAGGAAAAAAAAAAAAGGGTCTGCCGATTACTTTAATGGAGATGTGAGGAGGGCACGAGAAAAGGGATGGCGGGAAAAAAAAAGTAAATAAAAAAAAAAAAAAAGACTATAAATTAGCAAAAAAATTAATATGTGTACAAAAGGGAGGAGGAAGAGAAGATTTATGAGAAGGAAAAGTTAAAAAATGTAAGGAAAAAACCCAAAATGTTCTACAGTTTGATCAATGAAAGAAAAAAAGTAAGGACAAAGTGGAGAACTGAAAGAAAGAAATATGAATATGAAGATCCAAAAATGAGTGAAATTTTAAATATAAACTTTCCCCAAGTATTCACAAAAAGATCAAAACTCAATGAACTGCAAGGAACAAAAAAATAGTCGGAAGGAGGGGAAAATATAAAATAGAAAAGGGAGGAAGTTTGTGAATTGTTGAAGGAAATTTGGAGGGAGAAAGCAATAGGACCAGACAGGTTTTGGGGTTTTTTTTTTTAAAAAGAGTGAAAAAAAGCAGTTGGTCAAACAGATATGATATAATAAAGTGCTCTTAAAAACGGGAAAAGTGCCAAAGGAGTGGAAAAGATCCGCCCCCCTGTGCCTCCGATGCACTCGCAATCAAGGTAAGTTTAATGGGCACATTGGGTGTTCTTAGGAAAATTGAGGTGCAGAGAAAGATTTAAAGGGGATTTGCAACCCTCATAAAGGATCAAACTCGGGTCACTGAACTCCACTGGGAGACACTGAGTCTCTTAATAAAGAGGGTCCCCCCATTATAGGCCCATGTTAAACGCTACTGGGCGCCTTTTCTAGCGCGGGCCTTTTCGTTCACTCTAGCCCCGGGGGAATTCTAAAGGGGCATCCCCCACAGTATATATGTTATACAGTAAAAAGGATATACAGTCAAAACCTCGATATAACGGACTAAAGGGGGGGGAGGGGGGGGTCGTCCTTTTTTTAAAGCCGTTTTGCCCCGTTTAGCGAGGGTATTTTCCCAAAGGGGTTTGGAAAAATTTTGGGAAAAAAAAAAAAACGGAAGAATTGTAAAATAAATGAAAAAAATAATCACAAAAAAACCAGACGTGTAGCTATTTTGGGAGGAAACAGTGACGGGGCAACATGCTAAATTTGGGGTTTTCTGTTTCCTATACGTGAAATAAATAAAGAAATAATCAAAATACACCCAGACCGTGTAGTAGTAAAGTAAGTTTCTAGTGAAAGGAAAAAAAATTACCACGAGCCAGATTCACCTTTTGGGCTTCCAAAAAGTATTGCTTTTTATTGATAATGTCTTTTTAAAAATTTTTATAGGGTTGTGAAGTGTGTTCTAAAACCCCGTGTCACTTTTTAGGCGTGTAGATGGTGTCACCTTAAATAAGGGTGTTTTTTTGGGGGTGTTGAGGGGGAGGGGGAGACTAGCAGCGCCCCACGCATAACACTAAAGCACATTTTAAACAATACACCCTTTACAACTAAACACTAGCACACGGCCCTCCTTATAATATTTTCTTAATACGGGGAAAAAACCTCATTTAACCGGCTTTTTAAAACAAGGCAGCCCCCCAAAACAGGGCACTATCGCCCCAGGCTTTAAAATTAAGTAAAATTATCTCAAAAATGGAAAAATGGGCGGGAAATTTTAGTTGGGCAAGGTTGGGTCTACAAGCTCCCCCCCTCACTCCACCTCCTCCTCTCCCGCCACCCCCGATCCTTACGCCCTCGTCCACTTATCCAGAGGGGCCTTCCCCTTCCCAACGAGGGTGGGAGATCCCCTTCCAGGGGTTTCCCTCCCACGCGGGGTACCCCAGGCAACGAGGTGGCTGATTCTGCTGCCAGGAGGCCCCTAACGATGTAAACATGACCCCCTTTTCCCTCTCCCCTCCCCGCGGCCAAACGCCTGATCCCCCGGGGGTTCCCGCTTCCCCCTTTGGAAATAACCCCGGCGTTTCCCCTCCCTCACCCCCATGGGAAATAGCGGTGACTCTTCCCCCCGCCGTGGATAGGGAAAAACCCCCGCGCCCTGGAGTCACTCTCACACGCCTCTGCCGGGGCACACGACACTCACAGTCACCTGCATTCCCTCCGTCTGTCCCCCTGACCCCCACGCCCTTGGTGCATAAATTTTCCGGAACTATTGAAATTTTCTGCTGCGTGTCCGCACTTCCACTCACCCCGTGTAGTGCTACAGTTCAACTCCTCCCCCTGAATGTCACCCCCTTTCCCTGCCCACCCTGCTGGCGGCGGCGGCTTTCCCCCCTCTCGGAAAAACATGCTGTCATCCGCCTCACCTGTCCTTCCTGGGAAGACAGGTAACTACCGGCCTGTGATAGCACATGGACATCCCCAGGGCTCTAGTTTTCCCCAAGGGATCCCCCAGCCCAAAAAACAATAAAAAAAACAACCTCCAAAAAACCAAGTATTTTTGGGTTTTTGGGGCGATTCCATAAGAGAAACCTCTCAAAACAACGGGAAAAAAATGAGTTATCGGCATGGCTCCCCCCCGAGGGTGCGGAAAAAACGAGGTTTTCTCCTGTATGTGATACATCAAAAATCCTTAAAACCCAAGCATTCCAAAGTAAAAAAGAAAAATAATACAATTCTTGAGTTGACAATTCGGCGGCGATAAGCGGTCTATTTTCCAAAAAAAAAAAAAAAAAAAAAAAAAAGGTCACGCAATGGATCCCTTATATCCGAAAAACCGTTACCCTCGAGGTCCCTTATATCGAGATTTTACTGTACTGTTATTTCGGAAATGCTTGCCTATAAAATTATCACATAAAACCAGTAAAAAGCATTTTTAAAAAAAGGTCATTATGAGACTGAAAAAATTGCATGAAACAATCACTTAAACATGTCGTCATATAAAACTTTGTGGGGACAAATTATAAATGGAAGATATCAATAGAACAGAATTTTTAGCTTTTCCCTTGATGTATTTCGTTTTCTGTTAGATACAGTAGTCAGTAAAACCCCTTTTAACTGACACTGATAACTCGAATTTGAATTAACTTTGGAAGGCAAAGACAAAGTTGTTTTTTTTTTTTATTTTTTTTTTTTTTTTTTTATCTATGCCTATAGGCATGAAACACTTAGCTCCAGGGTGGGGTGGGAGGCCCTGGAGGCTCACTCGAGGGCGTGATGGGGTTTGGGCCCCCGCCCGTGGTCCGCAGGCAGGATTTTATAGTGACGCCTGTAATTTGAGGCTCATGCCACCCCCCCGTGTTTCCCAGGCACTCGCATCGAAGGTAGAGTTAATTTGGGCAGGGAATGTGGGTGTTCTTAGGCTACTCACGTGCAGAAAGATTTCAAGTGGATTTATGGGTCCTCGGGACGAACTCGGGGGCTTCGAGAAAGCCCCTCAGTGACGCTAACCACTTGTTTCCCCCTCCCCAAAAAATGAAAACTCTTGGTTTTCCTCGGATATCATGCCCTCACAACCCCTTGTGTGAACATGTAAACAGAAAGTCGGCAAAAAATAAGTATTCGGATATGAAGTTAAACTGCATTCTTTGCTTAACTCGGCATATCCTCGTCGCATAAAGTCGTGTTTTTTTGTCCTTTTGACCTTTTCCTGCACGCTCAGGCTCTTTAATTTATTCCCTTCCCGCTGGAGAACCCCTTTCGTGATGGAGCTGACATCTTGAAATACATTACTGTATGTGTTATCCCAAAAACTAAAAAAGGTGTCAAAATAAAAACAAAAAGGGCAGGAACCCGTGTAGGCTGTCAGCGCTGAGCGGGTTTTTTTTTCATCCAAACACCATCTTGGATACGAATTCCATTTTTTTCGAAATTGAAAAAAAAATTGGTTTTTGCTCAAAAAAAAACAACAACTTGGGAGGAGCCCAAAAAATAAAACAATGCAAAACATTTCAAACAATATCACAAAGTAGTATAACAACATTTTAGCAAGTGTTTTTGGATTTGGGGTTCGTAAACCAAAACGGGCTTGGACGACAAAAACACGGCTCAGCAGCCTCACGGGTACCCGACCTTTTTCTTTACTTGACCAATTTTCGGGTTTTTTGGGGTTACATAACAGTACTGTATCCAAAAATTCAGCTCCTGACGCAAGGGTGTCTCCAGCAGGGAAAAGGGAAAGAAATTGAAGAGCGGCCTGCAGGAAAAGGGGTAAGTGCTGGCAAGGATGGATTCAGGTGCGTTCATGCGTGCTATTTTTGGGTGAGTTTGATATCAAAAACAGCATTTACCCGTTTTAGTAAGTGGGAGTTTTTTTGCTTTTTTCGTACTGTATTTACATTTTTTTTTCATTTTTTTTTTTTTCCCCCCCTCAGAGGAGGACATTGCAAAATCGGACGAATAAATTTGGGGAAGGGGGAGAGCCCCTTCGTCCGAGTTATAAGGGGTTTTTACTGTACCATGCAAAAAATTTGCGTTAACAAATAAAATTGCCCTCTCTCTCTCCTCCTCTCTCTTTTTCTCTTTTTCCCCTTTTCCTTCCTCTCTCTCTCTCCTCTCTGTCTCGTCTCGTCTCTTTTTCCCTCGCTTTTCCCCCTTCCCTTTTTCTCTCTCTCTCTCTCTCTCTCTCTCTCTCTCTCTCTCTCTCCTCTCTCTCTCTCTCTCCGAAAGGGAGAGAAGAGGGGTGAGAGAGAGGGAAGAGAGAGAGGAGGAGGAGAGAGGGGGAGAGAGGAGAGGGGGGAGGAGAGAGAGAGAAGGGGGACCAAAAATTTTTCAATAAAATAAGAAAAATTATTTTTACCTCTTTCTTTTTTTTTTTCCCCTCTCCTTTTCCTCTCTCTCTCTCTCTCTCCCTCTCTCTCTCTTTTCTCTCTTCTCTCTTTTCTTCTCTTCTCTTCTTTTCTTCTCTCTCTCTCTCTCTCTCCTCTTCCTCTCTCTCTTTTTCTCTCCTCTCTCTCGGGAAATTAAAACGAAATTAAATTAGAGACATCTCTAATTTAATCTCAATTTGGAGAGAGAGCGAGTGTTCCAAATCTTTTTATCTTATATATATAAAATATACAATTTTTTACTTTTATATATATTTATATATATATTATATATATTTATATAATATATAATAATATAAAAATATTTTATATATAAAAACCTATTATATATAATATATTATATATATATATAAAATTATATGAAATTATATTATTATAATATTATATTTAATATATTTTATAATATTTTATATATATATATTAAAATATTTTATATATATTATATATATATATTATATTTTTTTTATATATTATTTTAATATATAATTATATTTTATATATATATATATATATTATATATATAATAATAATATATTATATAATAATATATAAAATAAAAAAATTTTTTTGGTAACTCCTCTTTAAGGGAAAAGGAGAGAAGAAAGAAAAAAGAAAGAATAAAAAGAGAGGGGGGAAAAAAGAAGAGAGAGGAGAGAGGGAGGGGGCCCAGCAGCAATTTTTTTTAGTTAACGCAATTTTTGCTGTACTACTGTATTTATCAGTGTTTTATGTGTAATTTTATAAAGAAACATTTCCAAAATAACAGAACCCTTTTATACATGTACTGAGCAAAAGCCCCCCTCCGGGCGGACTTTTGGCTAGCTCCTGCGGAGGGATTGGTCGGCCCACCCCCTGTGTTGGTGGGCCAAAGGGCCCCCAAAAACACAACTCTCCAATAGCCCTTCTAACTTTCCCTGAAATCAGGATGTAGAAAATGATATTACGCCAACCCATTCAATCACCCCCCAACCCATTCACCACCCATTCCCCACACCCCCCACCCATCACTCACCCTTACCCTCACCCCCCACCCATTCACTCACCCATTACCCATTCACTCACCCATTCCCCATCACCACACACCCATTCACTCACCCATTCCCCATCCCCCCCCACCTACCCCCACCCATCACCCCCAACCCTTACCCCCCATCCCCCCACCCATTACCCATCACCCCCTCATTCACTCCCCCCATTTCTTCCCCACACCCTACATAAAGGGTTTTCCTAAATTCTCAAAACCCCATTTTTTTTTTTTCAAAATTCTCGCTAATAGGCTACAAAAAAAAAAAAAAATAAAAGTATGATCTCTCATAAGGGGGTTAAAATGTCCCCCTGTAGACGGGACATTAGCTAAAAGGGGGAAATAAATGTAAAAAGCTGTTTTTTTTTCAGGGAGCTCCAAAATTTGAAATTACGCTGTTATGAAAAGTTCTGCAAATTCAACCTCCGGGCATTTTCATAATAAAAAAGGGCCCCAAAACCCTTTTTAACGATAAAAGAAAGTACATGATCATCCATCCGAGTTGTAGTAAAAAGTTTTTTGTGTGTACATGTATGTTTTGGGGGTTTGCGAATACAAGGGACCATAACAAATTTTTGATTTGCATAATTAGCAAAAATTTTCAATAAGGTGAAGAACAATTTTTTTTTTTTTTTTTTTTTTTAATAAATCCCCAAAACTATGTTAGTACGTTACTTTATAATAGCCAAAAATGTTATTTTTGTACAAAACCCAATTAAAAACCAAAAATAACCCAACCATATTTTGAAGGAATGTCTAATGGGTGGTATCCCCTTCCCCTTGCACTAAAGAACATGCAAATTTTTTACAATTGTACCCATGAAACCATGCACTTTATGGTACACTCCACCCTGCCTTGTAAAAAGACATGACTTTCCACCCCCTCCCCTTGCAGCCGCAAATACCTTTTTCAGTACCTTCTCGGGAGAAAAGGGCCTTCAGTATGATTGGAAAAAGTATCCCCTCTCTTTACTCCCCCCCCTTTTGGGGGGTAGCTCTTTCCCTCCCTTATAAACAGCAGGTATTTCTATAGCTTTTTAACTTGGCAGTGCTAAATTTTTGGAGGATTGTTTCCCAGCTTAAAACCAGATGAGGAAAGGACGCTCTACGTGTAGTCGGAAGTACAAAACTAGCGATGTTTTGTCCATAAATTTTACCGGCAGCTCCCACCGCTTAGTAGAAAAACTCTCCTATGCATCTACCCCATCCTGACTGCTGCAGACTGGAGAAAACACTCAAACAGCCCCAATTGCATCACTATCGAACAGCTAAAGGGGCCCCTTTTTTTTTCCCTTGATTTATATGGAAAACAGTACAACCGGTTTGCATGTACAAACATAGGTGTTTTTTGATGTAAAAAAGTTTCCCGGGTTTTCATGTATACAGTACACATGAAAAAGGGTTTTCGTCCACAGAGCATATGAAATTTCGTTTGGGGGGGCTTGTGCGACCATCATCCCCAGAATCAGTATCATTCCCCGACGAAGGCAAATTTGAGTTGGGGCCCATCTATCATTGTTTAAACCCATGGCCTTGATGAAACAGCCAGCGCATCTGCAACACCTGTTTGACAATTATACCCCCCTCATTTTTCTTTTTAATTTTTGGATTAATCGGCCCCTTTTTCCCTCCTTTACCCAAGAATGCCTTTTTTGATGTGGGGGTTTTCATTTCCAACTAAAAGAAAAGTCAGGAAAGTGTTCTTTTGGCTTTCGCGTGTTCCGCTTTTTTAGTTAGGAACCTGCCTATCCGTCAAACCTACTATCTACCTGGCCCATAGTGAAAAAGAAAATGGAACATACTGGTCACACCCTTTTTGTTTTGGGGGATCAGCAGGCCATGGAAAGCTTTGAAGAAGTGTCCTCCTCAAGGACAAAACGTGCATTATCTGGAAGTTCTAGATGGACATTCCTTTCGTTTGGGAAAACACTAGCAAGGACACCCCTAGTGTTCTTCCCTCATGAACCTTTATCGATGGGGAGGGGGGCGTTTGGCAAACTGTGAAGCAGATATTCCCCATCTCAAAAAATTTTCCCGGATACAATGGACCTCAGAAAAATACTTTTCTATTCACCTCCACCTCAACCCCCGCACAGTGACCTGATTTTTGTCAACTGATGCTGTCACCGGTCTTTCGTTTTATTTTACGTCAGCATAGGTTTCGCCATCATTCAGAAGCGCCTTGCCACCAATATAAAATGTTTGATCTGCTTTACACACTTCCCAGCAACAACACCGCTTGCTACAAGACCGGGGCATCATGGTTCCATATGAAATGGAGATGTACTTTGGCCAGTTGGGGAAGGTCTAAGTCTTTAGCATCTCTGGCTGTACTGCTAGCACGCGATTCGTGTGGTCAAATGTGTGACTGGGGCTGCAGGAAACTTTCCCAGGGCTCCATATTGGGTGCATCGGGCATAGCATGCACCTTTTATTGGTGTGCGGTTTTAAATTTCCTCGACCACACCCATACCTCCGGAAGTCTTCAGCAACCCCCTAAATTCTTTTTAAATAGTCGGGTCGCTAATTTTCCACTCCAAAATTTTTGTTTTCTTGGGATGGTGAAATACCCATGCTCGGTGAAGTCGCAGTAGGTCTGGAGACTGATTCACTTAGACCTTTCACTGGTCAAAGGGAAGGCGGGCACCTTTTCTATTTCAAGGGGGCCAGCAGCATGGAAAATGGGGGTCATTTCACTGCGGTAAAGGAGATGTAAAACCCAAACCCTGTGCGTTCTCTCGGGATGAAACTCTAAAAGGGGGCACTTGTTTTCAATATTCAACCAAACTTTCCATTTTACTTTGGGCGGGAACCCTTTATCGATATCCATGTCGTGTACTGTTGGACCATATTTATTTTCCACAGAAGCGTGGCGCACTCCCCTCAGCGATCTGTGGTTTTCAGCCCGGGGTATGAGGAGATTAACATTACTGAGACTCCGGTGTCTCCACTAAGTTGGACATGATGGTACCGACGCAGAAGATGAGCGCGAAGGCGCGAGCATATGCATCCCGGTCTATATGGATTACGTATTTGGGGCATAAACGTCTTCCATAGATCTTCCCAAAACCACTACCACCATCACATTCCCAAAAGTCCGTTTTGACAAGAGGGGAAAACCCCCAAGTCTAATGACATGTTTTTTAGCTGTGCAGGGGTGATTTTAAAATTTTTGTTGCTTTTTTTATAAAAGGGGGGACGAACGTAACAGGACAAAAACCAAGCCATGCTCTTCAGCTAGTTTCTGTGCAAAAACAAAGCAGAGTATATGGGGTTTAGGTGGAGGGGTCCTGGTTTAAAGAAGGGAGATCTGAATCTTACTTTTCTTCATGATTTTTCCCCTCACAGCACATTGCATAAAACCCTCCCGATGGACATTGACACATAGATCCTAAGAGAAACTTGCTATCCCGACCTATCCAAAACATTTAGACAATTTCAATAGGGGTGGGGGATCCTTTTTAGGGTTTAAGGGGCCCCCAAGACGACTTGAATCCAATGTGCTAGGTTTTTTTTGTACACTTGATTGGGACTTTTCCAAATTTACCTGTTTGTGAAACCAGTCTTCTTGTAGAACGGGAAAAACAGACTGGGGTCTGCTCCCTAGAGGGGTAACACATGCAATACCCCCCATAACATGCCAGGTACCCAAAACCCGGGGGTTCTAACATTGATTCACTTATCAAAAAATAAAATTAACAAAAACACCTTTGAGATCATAAATCATTCATCTTTAAGCATGCATCATATAGACGTTTAACCTCCCATAATCACACAAATGCCTAACTCAATATATCTACTGTTCTCGAGATCATACTTGCGATTGATATAAACAGATATTGCTAGCAAAATTGGAGACCAAAATGATCGGGTCACACGCAGAATTATGGCTGGGGGAAGTGCTGTCGGCGGCGTTCCAAAACCGAATCTTTTCAATTTTGATTTTATTACCATAGTAGTCGTTTAAAGATCAGGCACCATTTTTTTCACTGTTTTGCAATTGTGTCATTGTCGGGGACAGAGTTTAAAATAGCTACAGACTTTACATCATCTTGTATGATTGCAGCTGCCCCTATCTATGATTGAATCTTTTTTCATTTACTGGACTCATATTACTTTAAGGATGGGTTACTTCATCTAAAAGTATATATGGTCTGTTTTTCCAAAATCCAAAATTCGAACAATTTTCCTGCCAAAAAAATTTCCCCCAAATTTTGTCCTAGCCTTTTGGGGGTTTTAGCCCCTTTTCCATCTAATAGTCGTCCATCAAAGTCATAAGTTCTGCAAGTGAATATTTCATTCTCATTTTCGCGTATAAATTGGCACAAAATTTTGGAATGCCCTGGTTTTGTGGCATTGCATCGGCCAGTTTTTATATCCGTCACGGGGATTCTCGCTTGGAAATTGTTTTTCCACATAGAAAAAACCCGCAGTCTGGTGGTACTTTATTCAGGGAGCAATAAAATCTAACTCATTGGGTACGCAAGTTTAAAAGCATCTCCCCATCATATGGGGATCGCCAGCTTTCTCAATTACGTTTTAAGGGTGGCTTTTGTCATAGCTCAGTCCCTACCGACGGTTGGGGGTTCTTGTTTTCCCACATTTTAGTCTTTACGCTTTGCCAATGAGACAATCTTCTTTTTATTGAAACTCGAGTTCTTGAAGTAAATTTTTTAAAAAGATGTCCCCAAACAGAGTCCCAAAGGTCTTTTTCCCTTTTCCCTTTTTTTTAAAAAGTAAAATGATGGGGGAATGTATTCCGACACATTTTTTATGGACTGGGACTGGGAAATTTTGACCTCTTCCTCTCAAATACAGACGCAAACCTCTTCTCTTTTAATGCGGCTCGTAGGATCCCCCAGGGCCCCTTTTCATGGACCTCTGCACGATCTATGTGATCTGCTTACCGCATGTGGGAATCTGCAAAACCGGCCTCATGACAGCACCTGAAAAACGAGAAAATTTTTTATAATTATTATTATTTAAAATTTTTTAAATTTTAAAATTTTTCTAATTATCACTCCTATTATTATAATATCTGGAATTACACTTTTCTAATTTTTTTAACTCAAAATGAACAGGCAGGGTCCACGTAATAAATTCCCGTTAGCCGATTTGGTATTTAACCATTTATCGAAAAATTTTTATACGCCATCTTTAATTTTGAAAATGCACCAGGTTATTGCAGAAATTTGCACAGTGGACTGCTTTTTGGTTTTTGGAGCTCCCCTGAAAAAATCAGCTTTCTACTATTTTTTTCTAGGTTTTCGTTAAATTTTTACTAATGCTACTGGTCGACCCGGTTCCAAAACTGTGCCATATGATGGGATTGGGGCACGGGGGGCGGCACCTATCGCGGACACACACACACACACAGACACACACACAGGCAGACACACTTTCGCTTATATTATTATAGATAACATGATATACTGCGGGGTCATGCCTTGAGAACTTCCCCGGGCAGTGTTGTAGGTCTCGAGACTGGTCATGGTCTCGAGACCGGTCTCGAGAGCAATTTGATGTGGTCATGGTCATGGTCTTGGTCTCGTTTGATGTGGTCCTGGTCTTGATTTTGATCTCGAAGCTTCTGGTCTCGGAGTTTGGCTCGAGACCAGGTCGAGACCAGGATTAAAAAGTGCAACGCGGCGTGGGGAAGGTCGGAATTTATGATCAGACATGGAGAAAAATCATGGCTGTTTTGATTCACGGCGCGCCATACAGCGTTGTACTGTCTATAGATACTGCGTGACTAGCTCTACGGTGATGATGCATGAGCTGAGGTCTGCGAGCGCTGATAGAGTGCGTGCGAGTCGAGAGAACATGCATGACGTGGCCATTCTCGCAGTGATAATCTCCGTTTGCACGCACGCATGTTTGCAGCTCTGTTCACCTCCGTGTACTTCATATATGTGTAGGCCTATGCAATCCCCGCACCCTTCATACACGTAGTACACCACAGGTTAGCTCGCTTGGAAAACTTAACCACAAAAATTGCTATTTTCCTATGTTTGTTTGTTTCTTCATGCCAACGAAGCAATGAAAGCAGAAATATTTGACCTAGATGTTCAGTTGTTCACATATATTGAATTTTGTAAATAAACACAAACCTCGTTTTCCCGGACTAATAGGGGGGAGCACTGGTCCGGGAATCGCAACAGTCCGGGAATCGCAACAGTCCGATGCCATTTTTTATTTATTTTTTAATTTTTTATTACATCACAAAGAACTGGCCAAGGGCACAACAAAAATGGGTAACACAAAGCTCGCTTAGTTGCCAGTCCCTATAAAGAAGACAGTAAGAGAATAAAATTTTAAAAAATCCACATTACCCACCCACGGACGTTTATCCTACTGTAGTATTTACTGTCCGGCAACCACCAATATCAACTACCCCGCCGCGGACTTTTACGTCCGCTGAGCATGCTGCCACCTGGCGGGAGGCAGCAGAAAGTGTTCAATAGTCTCAAGAGACGTTCCTGCACCAGGGGCAATGGGAGTCGGGACTAACTGAGGCAGTGCAGGTGAACCGTGAGTGTCGTGTGCCCAAATGTAAACAATACGACCGGTGAGCATGCTGCCACCTGGCGGGAGGCAGCAGAAAGTATTCAATAGTCTCAAGAGACGTTCCTACACCAAGGACAGTGGGGGTCAGGGGACTAACGGAGGCCATGCAGGTGAACCGTGAGTGTCGTGTGCCCAAATGTAAACAATACGACTGCTGAGCATGCTGCCACCTGGCGGGAGGCAGCAGAAAGTGTTCAATAGTCTCAAAGAGACGTTCCTGCACCAGGGGCAGTGGGGGTCAGGGGACTAACGGAGGCAGTGCAGGTGAACCGTGAGTGTCGTGTGTCCAAATGTTAACAATACGACCACTGAGCATGCTGCCACCTGGCAGGAGGCAGCAGAAAGTGTTCTATAGTCTCAGAGATGTTCCTGCACCAGGGGCAGTGGGAGTCAGGGGACTGACGGAGGTGTGCAGGTGAACCGTGAGTGTCGTGTGCCCAAATGTAAACAATACGACCGCTGAGCATGCTGCCACCTGGCGGGAGGCACGGACACTGACCAGGGGTGACAGGAGACGCTCGGACCGCCGGACAACTTTGTCAATTTACGAACAGGACCAGGCATTTCAACTCAAAAAAAAAAAAAAAAAATACAAAAAAAAATTAGACGGGACTCTTGACATATCCCCGGACCTCGGATTTTGTCCGGCAAATCTGATATCCAGGAAATGGAGGTCCGGGAAATCGAGGTTAGTGTGTATATTTCCTCACTTATACGTTACCCTTATCCCCCTTCTACCAGAGCTCGTTAGTCATTACATCGAGCACATCTGGCATCAGGGTTGCCAGGTGCACAAACCACAAAATATATTTTTGGCATTCACACTTTACTTTTTTGGCATTTTCAATTTTTCATTATGAGAAAATGAAATTCAATTGACGAATATTTCTGGCAAATTCCAAAATTTGTTGAGTAATTTCTGGCAAGAATACAACAATTGGCAGGACCTGGCAACCCTGTCTTGCAGTGAAATAGGATTTCGGACAGTGAGGTGTACTGGACTAGTCTCGCTTAGTTTCCGTTCGCACACCGGAATGAGTAATCATGACGGCATCTTCAGCAGTTATCAAATTTGCGTTCAAGGACCACAAGGAGTTTTTTTTATAAGAAACACGGAAACACCTAAGACTATATGGACAATTTAATTAGGTCCATTATATTCAAAGGTACATGTATGAGAAAAAAAAAAAAAACCTAATCCTTACAAACAGGACAGGACAATACAATTTAGTATTTACGCAGTAGAGACTAAAAACATTTAAGATAATAATCATATTTATAAAAAATATTTTTATATGCCTGTTCTTGGTCTTGGTCTGTTTCGGAGGGTCTGGTCTTGGTCTTGGTCTTGGTTTCGGAGGGTCTTGGTCTTGGTCTCGGAGGGCTGGTCTTGAACTCGGAAGGTCTGATCTTGGTCTTGGTCTTGGTCTCGCAGGGTATAGTCTTGGTCTTGGTCTTGGTCTCGGAGGGTCTGGTCTTGACTACAACACTGTCCCCGGGTCTAGAGTGAACGAAGAGGCCCTGGCGCTAAGATGGCGCCCATAAATCGAGTTGTCACTACTCTATATTCAAGGTACTCTAGGAGACGCTAACCACTCTGCTACCGCCTCCCCAAAGAGACGTACGGGACACGTCTTCCTACCGTTGGCGTCACGCGCCCTGCCTTAAACCAGGTTGCCAGACTTGCCTCTTGAATACCTTGAGTAGCCGTATGTTACGGCTTATTAGACGCTGCATCTTGGAAGACGCACCATGATTTTGGAAAGAAATTTCTAAGAATTTTTAAAAGAAATAAACATTTTCTAGTAAAATTACACATTTTCTCGGTAGGCTTCTTCTTCAGCTTGTGACCTCTACCACTTACCGTAAATGGTGGCGTATAAGTCGACCAGGCGTATAAGTCGACAACAAGATTATTAGCTCAAGATTACGGGTTAGGCCTATACTTGCCGTATAAGTCGGCCCCCAAAATACGGTAGGCTACTGGTAGGCCAAAGCTTGAATGTGGATAGCCTACGGTACTGTATACGGTAACCTGTCGCAAAAACACATAACACCACACCACTTATATGAAGATAGGAATCTTTACCGCCGCAAAGGTCACCGCCTCTTGTTTTCACTTGAAAACACCATAGTCCCCTGATAGTACTGCTTCATACTGTATATTATAGTAAAACACGGTAGTACCTAAGACTGGACTGCACTGACCGGTGCCTTCCGAAGCTCCGCCATTTGCATTCGCCAGTGTTTACAATCATTGTATCAGCTGTTGGAAACAGCTGTGGGTGAAACTGCCGCTAAACTAACGTTTAGCGACAACTTCTCCAGTTGTCGCTGTTGCTCTGGAAGTGGTGCATATTGTAGTTGTCTGACTGGAGTTATGGTAAGTGGTGTACAGCGATTGTTAGTAGTGCTGATCCACTTCTTTATCGCTCGGTGGTAAAGGTTCGCATTTTATCCTTGCCGTATAAGTCGACCCCTAGTTATGGAGAGATTTTTTCAGGCTCAAAGAGTCGACTTGTATGCCGCCATTTACGGTAGTAACACTTCGTATAGGTCCTCTCCTCCTCTTCCTCCTCCTTCTCCTCTCCTCTCTAGTGTTGGCTGAAGCCACCACCCCGGGAGGCGGGTCACAAGCCCCATGCTAACACTCAGTACCCATTCACTGCTGGGTGGACAGGGGCTTTTTTTTTTTTTAAGGAAACGGCTCATCTATTTCCGCTCCGTCCGGGGATCGATAGCAGATGATAGATGGCGCTGTCGGCGGCAATCTGCTGAGCCTCAGACGCGGAACGTAAACATCACACCTTGAGGACAGATTAGTTTATTTGAATGTCTTATGGTATTTGAAATACTTGTGACAGGTAAGTACTGAGGTACTGAGTACTGAGGAAGTACTACAACATTCGTCTTGGAAGACACATGAGTACTCTTCGGGGTATTTTTGTGGGGAAAAAGTGAGTCTTAAAAGCCATAAAATACGGTACTACACCTCGCACCGGAGTAAATAAGCATTTTTTCAGTGTTTTCAATACCAGAGTTTCGCAATCCTCGAGTTTAGTGCTATACCTTAGGAAGAAAGCAAGGGCAAAACTCGAGAGGGTACTGTATATACACACAAACCTCGATTTCCCGGACCTCGATTTCCTGGATATCGGATTTGCCGGACAAAATCCGAGGTCCGGGGATATGTCAGTCTCGGACAATTTTTTTTTTTTTTTTTTTTTTTTTTTTTTTACCTTGAAATGCCTGGTCCTGTTCGTAAATTGACCAAGTTGCCCGGCGGTCCGAGCGTCTCCTGTCACCCCTGGTCAGTGTCCGCACCTCCCGCCAGGTGGCAGCATGCTCAGCGGTCGTATTGTTTACATTTGGGCACACAACATTCACGGTTCACCTGCACAGCCTCCGTCAGTCACCTGACTCCCACTGCCCCTGGTGCAAGAACATTTCTGAGACTATTGAACACTTTATGCTGCCTCCCGCCAGGTGGCAGCATGCTCAGCGGTCGTATTGTTTACATTTGGGCACACGACACTCACGGTTCACCTGCACAGCCTCCGTTAGTCCCCTGACCCCACTGCCCCTGGTACAGGAACGTCTCTTTGAGACTATTGAACACTTTCTGCTGCCTCCCGCCAGGTGGCTGCATGCTCAGCGGACGTAAAAGTCCGCTGGGCGGGTAGTTGATATTGTCGGTTGCCGGACAGTAAATACTAGAGTAGGATAAACGTCCAGGGGTGGGTAATGGCATCGGACTTTTTTTTAAATTTTTTTTTAATTTTTTTTTTTACTTGCGATTCCCAGACTTTTGCGGTTCCGGACCAGTGCTCCCCCCTATTAGTCCGGGAAATCGAGGTTTGTGTGCATATATATATAATATATATAATATATATATATATAGAGAGAGAGAGAGAGAGAGAGAGAGAGAGAGAGAGAGAGAGAGAGAGAGATAATCTACACATGATTGTTAGTAATATGTTTACAACCTGTACTACACTGGAATAGTGACATACACATCTTTACAATAGCATAATGTAGTATGGACAGAACAATATTTGATATGCAGTAAATATTTTTTTTATAGTATTATTTTTCCATTTCACTAAGTTTATGCTTTGCCAATGTTTTACATTGACTTGCTTATTCAAATGGCTGCAATGTTAACAACTAATTTACTCTGTCTTTTGTTAATAATATGCGTTTTTTTTCAGAAAATCCATGACTTGGTTCTAATTTAAACCCCATTCTTTTACTTAAAAAAACAAGTAATTCATACAAAAGTGTGCCTACAGAGTGTTAGTAAGTGTTGTGAACAATTTTTGTCTTATGCAATTTTTAGCTAGAAGCAGCCATTCCCAAGATATAGGCAATTTCCCGACACTAGTCGATTTGGGCCAGGCAGCCATCTTGGCGGCCATATTTGAAATAATATCCCCACACCAGAATTGCGTACCCAAGCTAGAAATTTTCCCTGGGCATCTAAGAAATATTTTGTGAAAAGAACAGCTGTAACACTTCCGTCCCATGGTCACCTCTGTGGCTCCTAGACTATTGTGGATATTTGATGTCCTGCTTTTTCATGGGTAGTATTCAACAATTAGTGATGATACAACCATCACATGGAAGCAAAAAGTGGTGGTAGGAATCATGGATATATTGAAGGCCACAAATTGAAATCAGAATAATCTGTATACTGATAGTAAGAGGTAATCACACTATCAGGAAAGAATTGAAAATGGTGAAGATTGCATACAACTTTTTGGGAGCACGTGATTTTACATTTGTTATGTATAAGGGCTGTAATACTTGTTTATTTTGGTGGTTGGAGGAAAACATGAATAGGCAAGGTGAAATATGTACTTTTTTTTTAACAGTGTTGCAGTCATGTAATTAACATAATATTTACCTTTTATTTCAGGTTGCAATCAGTTGTCCTTCAAGACCTCAAGCTGTTAATCTCGCCTTCCTAGGTCTCAGTTCATATGAAGATGTCCTGAAAACTTATGTTGCAGCAAAGAAGAAGTTGGGAGAAATCTTGAGCTCATGTGAATTTATTGATAAATCATCTCTTGAATGTGTAGAAGAGAATTTGAAACTAAAGTCACCAATTTCTTCACATGAATATTACATGCTCATTGAGACTTCTGGTTAGTATTGTTAGTATTCTCTTAGCATAAAATCTGTCGTTCACAGAGGCAGCAATCTGTATTCAATAGTTTTTTTAGATGTAAGGCAGATTTACAGAAATAAAAAAAGATGATGTTGTTATTGTTAGATAAAAAAAATCATGCTATGGTAAAGAAGCTAATAGTGAACTGGCTACTGGCTGAAATCAAGGCACTTCCAGGGAAATCATATATTATGACGTTATAATAGTTGATGTGTCTTACATATAGGTTAGTGAGAGAACTTAGGAAGTGCCCAGAGATTGAGTTAGAGACACTATAGTCTATTCACTTAAGCTGGATTCTTGGTAGCTGCTCGCTGCCTAGACGAGTTTGTAAGGACGTCGCTGATTGGCTGATAGACTCGGGCTGGGTGGTGATGGTGGTGGTACTTGCCTCGCTGCAACCCAAAACCCTTGCCTTGCCTTAGAAAAATATTCATATTTCTTGGGCTTTACTCATCTCTTACACAAGATAGGCCTATTTTGTTTGCATCAGTGAATCAGGCAGTGATTGTTCAACAACAACACGCCATTCATAACTCAATAGGGTAAAAAATAAAGTCATGACTGACTATCACAAGAGTAGGCGGACTTTTAGGTTTTCAGTGCATTGAAATGTTGTACTCCTACCCGATATTACCAAGCTACCAGATGATATTTATGAAAGCTGAGCCTACCATCGTGTTCATAATACATTACTGCATATCATGAGCATAAAACAATTACACTAAGATTACACTAATATTAAGATAATTGAAGGAAAGTAAAAGAGTGTATAAACATTTTTTCTTGCTTATTTTGCTTCAACTCGCTGTAGCTCCATACATTTTGGTCGCATTCAATTTTCAAGAACTGTTTCAAAATCCTTATACTTTTCCGCTTCCTGTGGTATGTAGCACGTACCAATAAGGAAAAGAGTAGGTGGTCAAAATGGCTAAGAAAGTTAAACTACTACTGCAAACTGGCACAGTGACGGGTGAGCATTGCTCCTATACAGGAGAGACTTTTTCTCGGGAGAGCTATCAGAGGCTCCACCCGTCACGGCACCAGTTTGAAACAGTTTAACTTTCTTAGTAATTTTGACCACCTACTCTTTTCCTTATTGCTACGTGCTACATCCCACAGGTAGCGGAAAAGTATAAGGATTTTGAAACAGTTCTTGAAAATTGAATGCGACCAAAAACTTATGGAGTTACAGCGAGTTGAAGCAAAAATAAGCAAGAAAAAATGTTTATACAATCTTTTACTTTCCTTCAATTATCTTAATATTAGTGTAGTCTTAGTGTAATTTTTTTATGCTCATGATATGCAGCAATGTATTATGAACACGATGGTAGGCTCAGCTTTTATAAATATAATCTGGTAGCTTGGTAATATTGGATAGGAGTACAACATTTCAATGCACTGAAAACCTAAACGTCCGCCTACTCTTGTGATAGTCAGTCATGACTTTATTTTTTACCCTATTGAGTTATGAATGGCGTGTTGTTGTTGAACAATCACTGCTGATTCACTGATGCAAACAAAATAGCCTATCTTGTGTAAGAGGTGAGTAAAGCCAAGAAATATGAATATTTTTCTGAGGCAACGCAAGGGTTTTGGGTTTGAGGCGAGGCAAGTACCACCACCATCGCCACCCAGCCCGAGTCAATCAGCCAATCAGCGACGTCCTTACAAACTCGGCTAGGCATCGAGCAGCTCCCAGCCCAGGAATCCAGCTTAAGTGAATAGACTATAGTAGCTTTATAATTATTTATCATGTTTATCTGGTGCATCCCTAGCAAATGTTTATAATTCATAAAGTTTTAGTTTCTTAAAACGTATTGAAGTATGCATACTGTCTACATTTGTAGGCATTATTTCTATATAATATTCTGCAGATCAGCAGAACAAGTCATCAATCCCAATATCATTTGATCTCTCGTCTTGCAGTCTTTTCACTCTTCCCTGAGACCTCCCTCTCTCACATTCTTTTTGTACGTCACCAATGGTTAAGGACATATTTATCAATTTATCCAGGATCAAATGGTACACATGATGAAGAAAAATTGAATATCTTCTTAGAAGATGTTCTTGGATCAGGAATAGTTGCTGATGGTACAGTGGCATCTGAACCCTCCAGAATGCTGCACATATGGGGACTTAGAGAGAGGATTGCAGAGGCCCTCACCCGAGAAGGCTACACCTATAAGTAAGCAGAAACATGATTTTGATAAATCATAGTATATAGTTTACATGGTTGAAATAAGGAAAAAATTATGATTACAAAGTTTGGAATCATATAAACAAATGGGTGGCACAAATATAAAAAACAATTTGGGAGAGAAGTGGAGTTTGATCAAATGGCATGTTAAAAGCATTTGGCCCCTTTTTTAAAATTCCTAGTTATGGAGAGACTTTTTCAGCTCAAAGAGTCGACTTGTATCGCACGCCATTTATACGTAGTAACACTTCGTATAGGTCCTAGACTCTCTTCCTCCTCCTCTACCTCTCCTCTCTAGTGTTGGCGAAGCCACCACCCCGGGAGGCGGGTCACAAGCCCCATGCTTAACACTCAGTACCCATTCATGCTGGGTGGACAGGGGCTTTTTTTTTTTTTAAGGAAACGGACTCATCTATTTCACGCTTCCGTCCGGGACGATAGCAGAGATAGATGGCGCTGTCGCGGCAATCTGCTGAGCCTCAGACGCCGGACGTTAAACATCACACCTTGAGGACAGATTGTTTATTGAATGTCTTATGGTATTTGAAATACTTGTGACAGGTAAGTACTGAGGTACTGAGTACTGGAGGAAGTCTACAACATTCGTCTTGAGACCACATGAGTACTCTTCGGTGTATTTTTCTTTTTTGCCAAAAGTGAGTCTTAAAAGCATAAAAATACGGTACTACACCGCACCGAGTAAAGAAGCATTTTTCAGTGTTTTTCAATCCAGAGTTTCGCCAATCCTCGAGTTTATTGCTATACCTTAGGAGAAGCGGGGGGGGGGGCCGGGGGAAAGGGCAAACTCGAGAGGGTTACTGTATATACACACAACTACGATTTCCGGACCTCGATTCCTGGATATCGGATAGCCGGACAAAATCGAGGGTCCGGGGATATTCAGTCTCGGACAATTTTTTTTTTTTTTTTTTTTGTTTTTTTTTTTTACCTTGAAATTGCCTGGTCATGTTCGTAAATGACCAAGTTGCCCGGCGCGTCCGAGCGTCTCTGTCACCCCCTGGCAGTGTCCGCACTCCCGCCATGGTGGCAAGCATGCTCAGCGGTCGTATTGTTTACAATTTGGGCAAACAACATTCACGGTTCACCTGCACAAGCCTCCGTCAGTCACCTGACTCCCACGACCCGGTGAAAGAACCTTTTTTTTCTGGTTTTTTTTTTGGGGGGGAGGGGGGGGGGTGTTTTTTTGGGGGGGGTTGGTGGGGGGGGGGGGAATTTTTTTTTGTGTGGGTGGGGGGGGGGGGGGGGGGGGTGGCTTTTTTTCTTTTTTTGGGGGGGGGTGGGGCGGGTCGGGGGGGGGGGTTGGGGGGGGGGGGTTTTTCCTTTTTGGGGGGGGGGGGGGGGGGGGGGGGTGACTATGACACACTTTATGCTGCTCCCGCCAGGGGCAGCATGCTCAGCGGTCGTATTGTTTACATTTGGGCACACGAACACTCACGGTTTCACCTGCACCAGCCTCCCGTTAGTCCCGACCCCCAATGCCCTGGTACAGGAACCGTCTCTTTGAGATATGAACACTTTCTGCTGCCTCCCGCAAGGTGGCTGCATGCTCAGGCGGACGTTTTTTAAAAGGTCCGCGGCGGGGTAGTTGCTTGTCGGTTGCCGCGACAGTAAATACTAGAGTAGGATAAACGTCCAGGGGTGCGGTAATAGGAATCGACTTTTTTTTAAATTTTTTTTTTTTTTTTTTTAATTTGTGTTTTTTACTTGCGATCCCAGACTTTTGCGGTTCCCGGACCAGGCTACCCCCTATTAGTCCGGGAAATCGAGGGTTCTGTGTGCATATATATATATATATCTATAATATATATAATATAGAGCGAGAGAGGAGAGAGAGAGAGAGAGAGATTTTTGGAGAGAGAGAGGAGAGAGAGATAATCTACACATGGATTGTTAGTGAGTATGTTTACAAACCTGTAATACACAATGGAATCGTGACATACACACTTACAATAGCATAATGTAGTATGGACAGGAACAATATTTGATATGCAGTAATATTTTTTTTATAGTATTATTTTTCCATTTCACTAAGTTATGCCTTTGCCAATGTTTACATGGACTGCTTATTCAAATGGCTGCAATGTTAACAACTAAATTTACTCGTCTTTGTTAATAATATGCGCTTTTTTTTTCAGAAAATCATGACCTGTTCTAATTTAACCCATCTTTTACTTTACAAAAACAAGTAATTAATACAAAGTGTGCCTACAGAGTCGTTGTAAGTTTTTTTGTGTGGGCACAATTTGTCCTTATACAATTTTAGCTGAAGCAGCCGTCCAAGATTATAGGCACATTTCCGACACTAGTCGATTTGGGCCAGCAGCCATCTTGGCGCCCATATTTGAAAAATATCCCCACACCAGAATTGAGTACCCAAGCTAGAAATTTTCCCTGGGCAATCTTAAGAAATTTTTGTGAAAAGAACAGCTGTATACAAATTCCGTCCATGGTCACCTCTGTGCTCCTGATATGTGGATATTTGATGTCCTGCTTTCATGGGTAGTATTCAACAAATTAGTGATGATACAACCATCACATGGAAGCAAAAAGTGGTGGTAGGAATCATGGATATTTGAAGGCCACAAATTGAAATCAGAATAATCTTATATGATAGTAAGAGGTAAAAGCACACTCACAGTGTCCAGTGAATTTGAAAATGGTGAAGATTGCATCAACTTTTTGTTGGAGCACGTGATTTACATTTTGTTATGTATAGGGGCTGTAATACTTGTTATCTTGGGTGGTTGGAGGGAAAACATGAATAGGCAAGGTGAAATATGTACTTTTTTTTTTAACAGTGTTGCAGTCAATGTAATTAAACATAATATCTTACCTTCTTATTTCAGTTGCCCCAATCAGGATGTCTCAAGACCTCAAGCCTGTTAATCTCGCCTTCCTAGGTCTCGTTCATATGAGATGTCCTGAAAACTTATGTATGCAGCAAAGAGAAGTTGGGAGAAATCTTGGAGCTCATGTGAATTTATTGATAAATCATCTCTGAATGTGTAGAAGAGATTGGAAATAAAGTCACCAATTTCTTCACATGAATATTACATTGCTATTGAGACTTCTGGTTAGTATTGTTAGTATCGTCTTAGCATAAAATCTGTCGTTCACGAGGCAGCAATCTGTATTCAATAGTTTTTTTTAGATGTAAGCAGATTTACAGAAATAAAAAAAGATGATGTTGTTATTGTTAGATAAAAAAAATAGATGCTATGGTAAAGAAGCTAATAGTGAACTGGCTATGCTGAAATCAAGGCACTTCCAGGGAAAATCATATATTATGACGATATAATAGTTGATGTGTCTTACATATAGGTTGAGTGAGAGAACTTAGGAAGTGCCCAGAGATTGAGTTAGAGCCACTATAGTCTATTCATTCCTTAAGCGGATCTGGTAGCTGCCGTGCCTAGACGAGTTTGTAAGGACGTCGCTGATGGACTGATAGACTCGGGCTGGTGGTGGGGTGGTGGTACTTGCCTCGCTGCAACCCAAAACCCTAGCCTTGCCATTAGAAAAAGATCATATTTCTTGGATTACTCATCTCTTACACAAGATAGCCTATTTGTTTGCATCAGTGAATCAGGCAGTGATTGTTCAACAACAACCACGCCATCATAATTCAATAGGGTAAAATAAAGGTCAGACTGACTATCACAAGAGGTAAGCGGACTTTTAGGTTTCAGTGCATTGAAAGTTGTATCCTACCCGATTATTACCAAGCTACCCCAAAAATGATATTATGAAAGCTGAGCCTACCATCGTTGTTCATAATACATTACTGCATAATCATGTGAGCATAAAAACATTTACCAACACTAGATTCACTAATATTAAGATAATGGAAGGAAAGTAAAAGAGTGTATAAACATTTTTTCTGGCTTATTTTGCTTCAACTCGCTGTAGCTCCATACCTTTTGGTAGCATCAATTTCAAGAACTGTTTCAAAATCCTTATAATTTTCCGCTTCCTGTAGGTATGTAGCACGTTACATAAGGAAAAGAGTAGGTGGTCAAAAGCTAAGAAAGTTAACACTACTACTGCAAACTGGCACAGTGACGGGTGAGCATTGCTCATATACAGGAGAGACATTTTTCTCGGCGAGAAGCGATCAGAGGCTCCACCCGTCACGGCACCCAGTTGTTGAAACAGTTTTAACTTTCTTAGTAATTTTGACCACCATACTCTTTCCTATTGCTACGTGCTACATACCACAGTAGCGGAAAAGTATAAGGATTTTGAAACAGTTCTTGAAAATTGAATGCGACCAAAACTTATGGAGTTACAGCCGAGTTTGACGCAAAATAAGCAAGAAAATGTTATACAATCTTTTACTTCCTTCGCAATTATCTTTAATATTTAGTGTAGTCGTAGTGTTAATTTTTTATGCTCATGATATGCAGCAATGTATTCATCGAACACGATGGTAGGACTCACGCTTTTTATAAATATAATCTGGTAGACTTGGTAAATATTGGATAGAGTACAACATTTCAATGCACTGAAAAACCTAAACGTCCGCCTACTCTTGTGATAGCAGCATGGACTTTATTTTTTACCCTATTGAGCTTATGAATGGCGTGTTGTTGTTGAACAATCACTGCGTGATTCACTGATGCAAACAAAATAGGCCTATCTTGTGTAAGAGCGTGAGTAAGCCAAAGAAATTGAAATTTTTATGAGGCAACGCAAGGGTTTTTGGGTTGAGGCGATGCAAAGTAACCACCACCATGCGCCACCAAGCCCGAGTCAATCAGCCAAATCAGCGACGTCCTCCTTACAAACTCGGCTAGGCCATCGGCAGTCCCAGCCAGGAATCCAGCTTAAGTCGAATAGACTATAGTAGCTTTATAATTATTTATCAGTTATACTGGTGCATCCTAGCAAATGTTTTATAATTCATAAAGTTTTAGTTTCTAAAGCGTATGGAAGTATGAATACTGTCTAACATTTGGTAGGCATATATTTCAATACTATAATATTCTGCAGATAAGCGAACAAGTCATCCAATCCCATCATCATTTGATACTATCTGTTTGCAGTCTTTTACACTCTTCCCTGAGACTCCTCTCTCACATTCTTTTATGTACGCTCACAATGGTTAAGCGGACATATTATCAATTTATCCAGGATTCAAATGGTATACATGATGAAGAAAATTGAATAATCTTCTTAGAGAGGTCTGGGATCAGGAATATGTTGCTGATGGTACAGTGGCATCTGAACCCTCCAGAATGCCTGCACATATGGGGATTAGAGAGAGGCATGCAGAGGCCCTCACCGAGAAGGCTTACACTATAAGTAAGCAGAACACATGATTTGATAAATCATAGTATATAGTTACATGGTTGAAATACAAGGAAAAAATTAGATTACAAAGTTTGGAATCATATAACAAATGGGGTGGCACAAATATAAAATACAAATATTGGGAGAGATAGTGGAGTTTGACAAAGTGCATGTTAAACATTGCTATTCTGGCATTTATCGCTTAAATATACCGAATTCTGCTTTTGGAAGGAAAGCCCAATTCATAAGTATTGGTAAAGGCATATGAAATATACTCAGACTCAAATGGAAATAATGGGTGTGAAAACAGGAGTAATTATCAGTATTAATAATTATTGACATTTCTAGGTATGACATCTCCCTCCCATTGCCCCACTTCTACAAAATGGTCAAGAATATGAGGCAGCCTTAGGATCAAATATATTGCGCTGCTGTGGTATGGCCACATTGGGGATGGAAATCTCATTCCACATCCAACCAAAGAATTTCGATAAGGTCTCGTGATATCATTGTCATACATCTAATAAATTATAATCATGATCCATTCTGAAACATGGAAGGGATGTCTCTTTAGAAATGATAACTTTGATAGAATGAGAAAAAAACCAAAATATATATATACAGACATGCCCTGGTTTTCGACATAATTCGTTCCCAAAAGTGTTCTAAAACCGAATTGTTCTAAAAACGAAACACATTGTTCCATAAGAAACAATATAAATGGACTAATCCGTTCCTGACCCCAAATAAAGACTTTTTTTTTTTTCTTCCCTTTTTAGCTGTATCATTCACATTTTCATTCACTCACGCCATAACCTAAATAACCTAATCCACGCTTTAACCTCATAACTAAAGCAAATCTGCCATTAAAAAGTGTCCGTGGTAAGGGAGAACAGAGGCGAGGCAGTCACAAGAGGAGAAGAGTGAGGTGCTCGTAAACACTTGTCTCTGCCTCCCTATGAACACACATGTTATTATCTTCAAAAGTAATTATTTGCGACGGAAGCTAGTAGGAGAGGAGTGTTTCCTAGATCCAATAAGGTAAACAGAAAACCAGACTCCCAATTGTGTACCGTAGATAACACTTTAGTCGCAGCTGTAATAATAGTCGCCAGCTGCCAATATTTACGAATTATTGCACAATACTGATGTGTAGTGCCACTGAAGGATGAGTACACAGTAATTTATCATGACTGATATCTACCTTCTTTCAGTGTTGGTTTATGCTTCGTATCTGCAACTATATACGGTTTTCAAATTTCGCTACTAGTTTTTTTTTCGGGCGACGACGACGGCGGAAGGGACATTCAGAATATACTTAGTGTTGGTCGCCCACTCTGGTGATATTTTATGAATCTTGTTCATCTATCTATAATAATATAAGCGAAAGTGTGTCTGTGTGTGTGTGTGTGTAACACACAACACACACAGGACCTTTTTAACTGCTCGTATCTAATATATATATAATAATATATATATATATATATATATATTATTATAACAGGGAGGTCCCATATACGAGGCATTCGGTATACCGAGAAATCAATGATACGAGCTGAGTAAAATTAGGTCATTTTCAAATACGAGATCGAAAATCAATGCATACGACATTCAAACTGGGGTGAGTAAATTACCAAGTTCAAAGGCGTGCCTACCACGTTATTGAATCTGGGCTGGATGATGATGTACAATGATTCAGGATGCGCAGAGACGAGTTTGTGGGCAGTGGAAGAGCCTGCGCACCCCTCCCTTGTCCCTTACTTACCTACCCTCTTTGGTATCACGCGGGTCCCCACGTTTCTTCTCAAGCGTCGGAGAGAAAAAAACAGGGACTCTCAGTGGCTACGGCCAGCTTCTGTTTCCCACACAACATTACCAATTGTGAGTGTTATGCATGGTTCAGGTTTAATTAATGTGAAGTTATGTATTTGGTGCTATTTCTCTTTCAGAATACTTTTTCTACAGAATAGGAGTACAGTGTGTGTAATATAGACGCTGTGGGTTTTTTGGTTTGGTAGAGTTAATTAGCTTGAAAAACATGTCTTTGATGGGGTCCTGGAACAAACCTATATTTTACATTAGTTATGTATTCGCCTATACGAGATTCTCGCTTATACGGTATGCCGGGTGAACTAACTGACTCGTATCTTCGGACCTCCCTGTATTATATATATATATATATATATACTATATCTAATATATATATATATATTATATATATATATATATATATATATACACAAACTCGATTTCCGGACTAATAGGGGGGAGCACTGGTCCGGGACCGCAAAAGTCGGGAATCTCAAGTTATAGAACAAAAAAAAACAAAAAAAAAAAAAAAACAAGTCCGATGCCAATTACCCAGCCCCGGACGTTTATCCTATTTAGTATTTACTGTCCACAGCAACCGACAATATCAACTACCCGCGCGGACTTTACGTCGCTGAGGCTGTTGCACCTGGAGGAGGCAGCAGAAAGTGTTCAATAGTGTCTCAAGATGACGTTCCTGCACCAGGGGCAGGGGGGTCAGGGGACTAACGGAGGCTGGGCAGTGAACCGTGAGTGTCGTGTGCCCAACTGTAAAACAATACTAACGCTGAGGCATGCGCACCTGGCGGGAGGCAGCAGAAAGTGTTCAATAGTCCAGAAATGTTCTGCCACAGGGGCAGTGGGAGTCAGGTGACTGACGGAGCTTTGCAGGTGAACCCCGTGAATGTTGTGTGCCAATGTAAACATACGAACGTGAGCATGCGGACACCTGGCGGGAGGCGCAACATGACCTAGGGGTGACAGGAGACGCTCGGACCGCGGACAAACTTGGTCAATTTACGAACAGGACAGGCATTTAAACGTAAAAAAAAAAAAAAAAAAAAAAAATTGTCCGAGGCTGACATATCCCCGGACCTCGATTTTGTCCGGCAAATCCGATATCCCGGAAATCGAGGTCCGGGAAATTGAGTTTGTGTGTATAGATATATATATATATATATATATATATATATATATATATATAACTATATATATATTATATTTATTATATATATATATATATATATATATAAATATATAATATAATATAATATATGCACTTAATCCTCGTTTTCCCGGACCTCCATTTCCCGGATATCGGATTTGTGGTCAAAATCTGAGGTCCGGGGGATGTCAGAGGTCCGACAAATGCCTGCGTCACTCCGTTAAATTGACAAAGTTGTCCCGCGGTCCAAGCGTCTACTGTCACCCCTGGGGAACAGTGTCTGACGCCTCCCGCCAAGGTGGCAGCATGCCAGCTGTTCGCACATTGCGCGTACACACTATTAGTAAATGTTTACAATCTATGTAAGTACACCTTGCAATCATAGTTGTTATTACATGTACATGTATATTAAAACAATGTTTGTATGTTATATGTATGTATTGTATGCACATGACGTATCAGTGCTAAGACAAGTGTCTAAAGTGTTAAGGCAAGATGGGCTTAACAGAAGTAAACAAAACCCCTTCCCCTGCCGCTCTCCGCGGTCAAACGCTCATCTCACGGGTCTGCCGCTCACCTGGAACACACGCTCGGCGAGGCCCTCCACATCGCCTTCATGGCAATAGCCGTAGGGAATCTTCCCCCCAGGCACGTGAGATAAGGAAAAAGCTGCGTCATCTCGATGTCCACATCACCCGCCTCCAGCCCGGGTCCACAAGACACTTCCCAAAAACAAATAAAATAACAGACTCACCTGCACCGCCTCTGTCAGTCCCTGACCCCACTGCCCCTGGTGCAGGAACGTATATCGAGGACGATGAACACTTTCTGCTGCAGTGTCGCGCTTCCACTACCACCGTGTAGGCTACGCACTTCAACTCCTCGCTCTGAACGTCAACCTGTGACACTGCCCACCCTGCTTGCTGCGGGGGGGGGGGGCCCTGGGGCGGGGGGTCCACCCTCCCCGGCAACACGCTGTCATCCGCCTCACCTGTGCCTCCTGAGGGAGACAGGTCAACTACAGGCGGGGGCTGCCTGTGATAGATCGTACGGACAGCACCAGGGCTAATAGTGTTCCCACAAGGGGATCCTCGCCGCCCTAAATAACAACAACAAACAAACAAAAAAAGTCGACGTATAGGTCCGCACGGCGGGGTAGGTGATATTGGCGTTTGATGGATAGAGAGGATAAACGTCGGGGGTGGGTAATGGCCTCGGACTGTGTGATTCCCGGAGTTTGCGGTTCCTGGGACAGGCTTCTCCTGATAGTCCGGAAAATGAGGTTTGTAATTATTCTATATATATATATATATATATTATATATATATATATATAATATATATATATTAATATATATTTATATATATATAATATATATACATTTTATATCTATAGATATTTTATATATACAAATATATATATATTTACCTATATATATTATATTAGGGTACGCGTATAACAAAAAATTTCTTTTTCTCAACACTTGTATGGCATGCAAATCTATGTAAAATGGAATTCTAAGATGATTTATCTGAATCCATTTTTGCATTTGCGCAATTCTTACTATGCAAAATGTCGCACTTTTATTATGCACACCCTTATCGAATAATGCTTAAATGAGTACGCAGGTCAGGTTGGTTCTGTGTATTGCATCATGCACCAATATGAGTTCCAAAAGGACTAGCGTGGTAAGCTCTTTCTGATCGTTGGTTCATCAGGCACTACATCACAGTGTCACAGCCTCTACGTTGGGCCAGAAACGTGCCATCATGTCCTTCTTAGACCTGAAGCAGGGCATGTCTCCAGTGGTGGGCCCCGAGCCGGATGACCCCCAGTTCTGGCTGTGACCCACACTGCCGCAGCCTCTGTCACCTGCATTCACGATCTTCACGGTGCTCTGAGTGTGGATAGAGAACTCGGAAAACTCGTACGGATTGGACCAGGATCTCCTGGATCTGATCCGGACAGTGAACAACAGGTGAAACTGCCGGATCGTGCACCTGGCCAGGATGCCCAGCCGATCAGATGCTGCAAGCGATGACTGACAAGTTCAGCTTGGGTGTGAATGCGAGGTCTACACTGGTGTCCCCATACTCCTCGCCAGCCCTCAGCTTCAAATCCTGGGTCACGGCGAACCTGCGGTACGTCTCACACTCTGACTCGCCATCAGCAAGAGGAGAACACATTCGAGTGTGCAAACCATGCCTCTGTCCGCACGTAGTAGGTCACAGCTGTTTGGACCTTTTAGGCTGACGACCTCATCACTCTGAGCGGCGTGAGGGATGTGCTTGGGGCCGTCCTCTATCTGTGGTAACCATGATGTCGTAGTAGAGTTTGAAGTACACATGCAGGCAGTACTGACTAGGATTTCCAGGGGTTCAAGTTCTTCCTCTCTCTGCCAGTCAGCAGACCATGCTTTTGTCCCCCCACAGTACACGAGCGGACTGGGCGTGGTGAGCCGGCTGGAGGGGGACACTGCCACACTGGATCCTCATGCAGGACTCGGGAGGGAGTACGCCACGCTTCACAGCCTGGACACAGCTGGTGGAGACCTGCTGGTCCGTGGAAATGTTGACCAGGATATACTCGGTATCTCTGCAGATCTTCACCGCCTGCACTCCTCTGAATCTGTGTTGTATGCATATCATTCACGCTAGACAGCAGACGCACACTGGTCCGTGAAGCCAGTGTCAGATGAGTTAGGCCCGTCGATGCTGGTGATACGGTGGGCAGGGGCACCAAACTCATTGTGTGACAACACGACATATTACTCACGAAGAGCTTGCGTCCAGCAGCATCTCTCCAAATGGACGTTGAGTACCAACCCTTCCACCCGTGTTGGCCCTAGTGAGTCACCTTGCAGTACGATCAGTTGAGTCGGTGGAGTAGTATGTCACCAGCAGATCATAGAGAGCCTGAAGCACCTTAGGAACGCAGGCTGATCAGGTGGCCACCGGGTCCTGTGGTAAAAGTGCCACAAGGTACTTCCAGATGGCTCCTCTGTCACTGGGACACATGATCCTCCTGATAAACTTGGGTGCAGTTTCCCATAGCTGTCCGGCACATCGCCTTGGTATTGTTCTTACTCCATCGTAACCCCCCCAATCCAACCTATTTTGGTACCCTGGTGCCGTTCCCTGGTCAAGGTCCCGGGCCGATGCCATGGCATCCTGCCTGGCCATCCTTAGCTTGTTAGGACATCGCAGACCAGGTTACGAGATGTCTGGAGAGAGGTGGCCGTCAGCGGATAAGGTCTTGGAGGAACCAGGGAAGCCAAGGCAGCAGCAGCAGTGGACGGAACGTCGAAACCGGAAGCTTGGTTCGGAGTGGACACTCGACCGTAGTGTTGAACGACGTACGCTGTTTTTTTGTGACTTTTTGGAGTTGGTGATAGACTTAAACCTTAAACAGTTATCAGCCTGAAACCACCTAGTTGGGTAAATTCAATAATGTGGAAAAATCCAGTTGCCAAGGGCAAAAAAGTTTTTTACCGAAAAACGACAGGAGAGTTTGTATGCGAAGTGAGCAGCTTTTCGGGTCTGGGCGGAGCATAATGTGTCTTACGGCAATATAGAGGGATACATTACGATAGAGTTTTAACGATCTTACAACGTTGCAAGTGAAATTTATCGAATAATTTATTGAACTTAAGTGGCCTTTTCTGTGAGTAAAAGAATGGTGTATGCTAAGCTATTGTTTTGCATGTATAAATAAAAAGTCCATTTTTGTCATAGAATAAGTGCTCACCCAAAAACGTGAAGAGGAACAAACCACCTTACCATTCAAATTTTACATAGAAAACACACCCTGCCAAATTCGAAACTAATCCTATATTTCAATTTCATTGGACCTAAGGCGTACCCTAATAATATTATATATATATTATATATATATATATACAATATTATATATATATATATATATTTATATATTATATATATATATATATATATATTATATATATTACACAGTAAAGCCTCGATAAAGAACCAATCTGCTGGGGAGGGGTGCATACACCACACATATCGTTGTTTGGTTTAGTCAGATCAGCAGAAATGCCACCAGGCTTGATCCCGCCTCCTTAAACCCGTACAGAGTCGGTTATGAACGGGGAGTCAGCGTCCCTCGGTAGATAGGTACTGAGGTAGGCAGGTGATAGTAACACTGTAACCACGTTGGACAAGAGAGCACATGACGTGAGCATGAGTAGTACACGTAACACATGAGGCGAGTGTAAACGCGAGCGCAAGGGCCGCCAACATGTCGTCGCCTCACCAAATCGCCGCAATTGACGAACTAGAGGTCGTATATCAGAGGCTTGTTCGAAGGCAACACGCTGTTCGGTTTATCTGAAATTCAATTTAACGATGGTTTGGTTATTGTGAGTTTATTAGTAGAAAAGGTCCAGAAGATGGAAAGATAGTTTATTACCTTACACTTTTTAAAGGAAAAGGAGAGCACTGTCATGTGGTGGGTACAGAGGTTTGAGGCTGTGAGAACATGGGATGAAGATTTGGGAGAGGGTGTTGTGTGAAAGAAATTCATCAACATCAATGACTGCCAGTTTGGCTTTCTGGCTGGAAAGTCAACTGCCGATGTAATTTTCATCACAAGACATCTCCAGAAAAAAATATAAGGAGAAGAAGAAAAGGCTGTATAATGTGTTTATGGATCTGGAAAAGGCGTTTTACAGGATTTCAAGAAGGACAATTAGATGGGTATTACGAAGACAAAAGGTACCGGCGAGGCTTGTATGGTTGGTAATGCACTGTATGAAGGGTCAAGATCAAGGGTGAGAGTAGCTGGAGGAATATCAGATGCCTTTGAGATAGGTGTGGGGGTGCATCAAGGCTCAGTTCTCAGATCTCTATTGTTTGTGTGGTAGTGATGGAGAGGCCACAAAAGGAATGCAGAGCAGGAGATCCATGGGAGCTGCTATATACATATGATTTAGTCTTGACAGCTGAGACAAAGGAGGAAGTTGAGAGGAGAGTTATAGATTGGAAGCAAGCAATGGAGAGGAGAGGTCAGAAGGTGAATATGTCCAAGACTGAGATGATGGTAACAGGCAGAAAATACAACAAAATATGCAAGTGGGAAGGTTTCCCTGTGGAGTGTGCGGTAGTGGAGTAGGAGTAAACTAGTTATTCGATGCAAGGAATGTGACAAGTGGTGCCATAAAAAGATGTTCGGGACTAGGAAACCTGAATGGGGTGTTTGATTTCTGCTGTCCAGTGTGTATAAAAGGAATCAATAGAGGGGGGCCCGCCGATGAAGAAGAGGTAGAAACTATATAAGTTGTGGAATTTATGTCACATACATATATAAAATGAGGGTTCTTACCTATCAATCAAACCCATGCCTATCTCCCGACACATCATCCCAGCTAATTAACTAACTAGGATACTTATCGGTGGATAGTGGGGTTGAACTACGGCTGTGCTGTAGGTTTTGGATCAATACTGCGTCGTGTGATCCGCAGTGGTAGCGCATGATCAGAGCCGCCCGTGTATGACAGAGGCGGTGGCTGGAGACGGTAGTTGTTTATCGAGACGTCAATTGGTTATCACACAGTAACTTGACGCGGCAATTGTTATCTCTTGTGTTGCTAAGACACGTCCTTTGATTTAACACTATATGTACAATTAAAGTATGTACAATAAGCACGTCTATATTAACAATAGATGTTACTCCGGGAGGGACTGGAATGTACTGATTCTCCGAAGTGGCGACGACCCGGCAACCTGGTCCTAAGCCACGTATTTTATTCCCTATGGCCTAGAATCTAATGACGATAGCCAATGACCGCGCTCCAAATCAAGGTGCAATGCTTATTAACCACTGGGAATATTAATTTATCCTATCCCAGTTACTAATCATTTACTTAAATTACCTTTAATTATTACCCGTTACCATTACAATTATATATACATATCCCTATACGCGCCCTCCTATGATGAGCGGAAAATACCTCTCACTAGGGGGGGGGGGAACAAACTACCACTCTACCAATTATGAGAGGGTGTTTGGTGGATAATCTCCACACTGGGGGCCGGCAAAAACTGAAGTTCTGCTTCATGTGATATTCACCCCAGGGCACATAGCGCCGGAACATTTGATTATGGTTCGGCACTTTGGTCTTTAGCTATTTTAAAATTAACAGCTCTGATAAAGGTACCAGTGAATATGCTGACATATACTTGATCGGGGGTGGAGAGTTATCTCCTAACCCTGCAGGGAATATTAACCCTGGAGGATATATAACCCTGCAGGGAATATTAACCCTGCAGGGAATATTAACCCTGCAGGGAGTATTAACCCTGCAGGGAATATTAACCCTGCAGGGATATTAACCCTGCAGGGAATATTAACCCTGCAGGGAGTATTAACCCTGCAGGGAATATTAACCCTGCAGGGGTGTATCAACCCTGCAGGAATATTAACCCTGCAGGGAATATTAACCTTGCAGGGATAGATGTTATAGTATCCCCAGTATAGTCCCTCACCATTGACCTCAAATGGTTTTAGGATCTCTTTATCAGCGGGAAGTTCAGGGGCCTAGATAGGAGACTATCTACACTCAGATCTATTAAATTTAATGAGAGATCTGAGGTAATATTTGACTGCCTGTCTACCATGATTTATCCAAAATTGACACTTGATATCGGCTAATATTGTAGCCATTCCGCCATGTAATGAGTTCCTATGATATTCTTCCACCAACAATTTAGTAAGATGATGGCGTTTGGGAATTAGTATGGGATGGCAGGTGGTATTTGGAAGACCAGCTTGAAAATTTTGACCTCGACACCTAATTATGCCCTCATGATCAAGGTACAGACCTAATAATTTGGTCAATTTGTTCCTATGGGGCCTGGATGAGGCCAAGAGCTGATATTCTTCAGGAAATACCTGCTTCTGCATTGTTCTGATCCAAAACTTCAAAGGATCAGAGCTATCCCTTTTAATGGATTGGAAGACTATTAGTAGTCTTAATTAGTTTGCTCAGTAAGGGAAACCTTTCTATGTCTATCACAGGATCTGGGATCAATTCAGGTTCCCTTATTATATCTTCAGATATGTCTGACTGAGTGGAAACCTTATTAGGATCAATATTACACTCTTTCAGCCAGGTAGGGCCTTTAAAATATAATCCTGTGTTCAATTTGAGGTTATTTTCTCCTCGCGACACATTATTATTATTATTTTCATTAGTGGCAATATATTCATTATGAACTGGAATACCACTTTCCTCTAAAACCTCACTTATTGGTGTGGGCAAGAAAGTGGTTCCAATTCTGGTAATTAGTAGGGGTTGTGCATGACTAGGAATACTCTCCTGTTGTTCGGCTGTATGGGTATGTGGGATGGGTCCCATTATTTCCTTACCACCAGCACTAGTGAACATAGAGACGTTATGTATTTTGATGACCTTCCTTAGGTAACGCCCAAAATAATCGGCTCCTATTATTAATTGGAAAGGTCCATCAACGTCTTTGAAGGTATTACTAACTAGTTTAACACCATTATCCCTCAGCATTTCAGCTGTGTCTTTTAGTCCATTAACAGTTAAACTGATACCAATATTATTTACTACTACAGCAGCTACCCTACATTTTATATCTTCCTAATTGGACTAGGGGTTGAACTTATGTCGAAGGTTTGAGCCTCCTTATTGGCAAGAAAACCTGATATGGCTAAGTTCACTTTATTAATTATGGGTAGCTGTAATAATTCAACTATCTCCCTGCTTATGAAGGATCTTTGTGCACCACTGTCAAACATTGTCTTTACATTGACTGAATGACCATTATGGCTCACATTCAAATCTGCAGTTGGAACAGCTGCTGAACTACTCTTATTAGTGATTGCCATTTTAAACTACTGTAGGGTCTGAGTTATCACTGTTAGGACAAAGAGTCGTATTCCTAGTCTATCGCAATTGCGATTACCACGATGTAAATACTACCGTCGCAATTGCGATCATCATATACCACGATGGTATTCCTAGTCAGCGAGAATGGGCGGAGCTTAAATGTAGTGGGCAGGCCTGAGGCAAGATTACAAACCGATGCGGAGCATGCACATGGCAGAGGAAAATATTACATAAATAGTCTCTTTACCGCAGCTATTACTATACATTGATGCTAATTTACATATATATGAATAGAATCTGTAGTTTTTGGGGGTCTTACTGTTTTGTATCAATAAATTATACATTATAATGTATCAACTGTGGGTGGCAAGCCTGAAATTATACGCTCTGGTCACAGCAGCGGTACAAATGATATTACATATACATGGATTTTGTGAGAAGGATACTTTCTTCTATCACTAAAACGCTTCTATACCTTTGATTTGCATTATTATATGTAATTATGAATCATATACATATCGCCTACCCTGTACATATACATGTATTTGGTATGTTCCTGTACCAACTGCTCGCTTGTAACACTGCTCGATATGTAAACACTGCGACCAGCTGTTTTTTGTTAAATACATATCCCGGTCCCCAGCGTACGGCTTTTATGAACCAGCGTACGTGGTTATAATTTCTAGCGTTTGCCCATACTCTCCCCCTTTCCCCAAGCCTTGGGGACCTGTGGGAATGCAGGGTTTTCGGGTGGGGAGCAAATGATGCGTCGGACACTTGCGGAAAATTTACAAATGTAAGATTTAGGAGTTATGTAGGAGAGCCAGAAATCCTTAGGGCTAGGGAAATTTACCCAACCAGATTTAACCTAACCTCCAAGCGGGGGGCTCTGCCCCCCTCGACCCCCGGGAATTACTTAACCAAAGCAAATTAAACCTAACTTCCTAGCGTGGGGCTCTGCATCCTTAGACCCCCCCCCGATAATCTAACCTACCTTCCTAGCGATAATCGCCCGATAATCTAACCTAATCTTCTAACGAGGGGGGGACTCTGCCCAACCTCGACCCCCCGGTAACCTAATAAAAGTTTACCCTACCTCTTAGTGGGAGGGGTGGGGGGGTTCTCGACACTGATCATCATTCTGTTTGTGAGGAGCGTAAGGTTCCCACGTCTCTGGACTTTTAAAAATCCTATCAATTTTCACTAGATCTAGGGAAGTTTTACGCTATCCCTAACTCAAAAAATATGTGGTTGCGACATATATTTTGTACCCCCGATGGTAAAAATGGACGAGGACTACGCGGTCATTTTCTTAGGACACGTACTAGTTTTTTTCAACCCAACAGACCCTTAACCTAACCTCCTAAAGGGTGGGGGAGCCTCCAGATGGGGAGGGTGTGTCTGTATGCATTATTAGACAACTATATTATTTCTTCGATGTGTATATAAGTTTAAAGGTTACGCGGAAGGGAATTGATACTGCACAGTATACTGAAGAAAATAAAATACAGAAAACTTAACTATAATAACGGCAGTAGCGATCGCGCAGTTCTCGTCCATTATATCTCCTCAGCCAAATACCTCGCATTCCCCCAAGCTTGTTTTGGGGGAGAGAGGGAAGTATGGACAAGCACTGGAATAATACCGAACAATCGACGGCGGGGAAATGTTTGCCAACAGTTTCATTTGTAATAGTTGAAAAGCAGGAATAAAAGTTTTTTTATAATTGGCCACCACATTTTTCGAAGACATTATTTTCTATTTAGTTTTGATGTGTTTTGAATAAATTTAGCTCTTGTTTATAGCGGGAATTAATATATTTTCTTATACCGCCCATCACACCCCCCCAAGTTGTAATTTCTGTCAGTAACGGTTAGGTTAGGTTAGGTTACGGTCAGGTTAGGTATACAGAAGCACAGGTAAAAGTTTATTAGATATATACGTACATTTTCGGGTGCAGAACAAAGAATACGTCGGAAACAAGTATTTTTAGAGGTGTTTAAGAGTCAAAATACCCTATATCTAGGTTAATATCCCTAGATCTGGGTTAGTTTCCCTAAATCTAGATTTTTCCCCCCTGGATCTAGGGATTTTTCTTAGAACCAAATTTAACCCAACCTCCTAGCGGATTTAACCTAACCTAACCTAGCGAGGGCTCCGGCTCTCTCGACCCCCAGTAATCTAACCTAACCTCCTAACCATATCAGATTTAACCTAACCTACCAGTGGGGGGCTCCTCCCCCCTCAACCCCTCGGTAACATGACAAAATTCTACCTTACATCCTAGCAAGGGTGGGTGGGTGTTCTCGACACTCCGGTTATCATTAGGTTTGTGAGGATCGTAAGGTTTACACGTCTCTGGACTTGGAAGAAATCCAATCCATTTACCCTAGATCTAGGGAATTTTTACAACCCTAACTGAAAAACTGGTTGTGACGCCTATTTTGTACCTCAGTAAAATATCCTGCATTCCCTCAGGTCCCTAAGCTTGTTTTCGGGAGATGGGGGAATATGGGCAAACACTAGAATAATACTGATATGTATATCGAGTCCTAGAAAAAAGTAATACTTGACGGCGTGAAATGTAGGATTTCTCGCCGCTGGGAACGAGAAATCCGGTAGACTAGAGTACAATACCATAAACCTGGCCCAAGGGCTAAAGATTCGTTTTTGTGACCCTCTCCTTTTTCAGATAATCCGATAGATTTTGATGTGTTTTGAAAGAATCTGACCTTTGTTTTTCTTGGTAATCACTAGTTATTATTTTACCCCCTTGACAGAAGCAAGACATTGTTGCTTTGAAGAGTTTGATTAAAGACTCATCACAATAAGGTATGGTAATAGTCAAAATAAGTTACATCGCTGGGAAGCCTGAGGTTTTTAAGGTTGGTTAGGTTAGTTTAGTTAAGGAAAGGGGGTCCTTTGGGGTCATGTCCTTCCATGTTAGATTAGGTTTAGTTCCGTTTTATTCGTAATCCATATTTTTCTGGTAGATTTGATGTATTTTGGAACAATCTGAACTGTGTTTTTGAGATTGGTTACGTATCCGAACTTAACTGAATCTCCCCCACTAGTTTACTAACCTAACATGGACATTAGTTACCCAACCTAACCTAACCGATCAAGTTATTGCTGGTATTTAATCAATGAATGTAGAAACACCGGTAAAAGCTTATTAAATGTTTATACTGAGTACTATAATATCAAGATCAAGAACTAGAACTATTGCAGAAAATTAGAAGTCCCGCCGATGTGAAAAATTGTAAAAAATATATATTATATAAGATATTTTTAATAGGAAGGCGTGTACATATGAGATATGAAAATCAAACTAACCTAACCCCACCTTTTGACTCACTAACCTAACCTAGCCTAACCTAACCCCACCTTTTGACTCACTAACCTAACCTAACCTAACCCCACCTTTTGACTCACTAACCTAACCTATCCCCACGTTTTAACCTCCAAACTAAAGCCAAATCCTCATTAAAAAGTGTCCACGGCAAGGGAAGAATCGAGGCGATGCAGGTCACAAGAGGAAGAAGAGTGAGGCTGATGTAAACACTTGTCTCTGTCCTCCCTATGAACAAGTCATATCTCCAAAACTAATTATTTGCGACGAAAGCTCATAGAGAGAATGTTTCCTAGAATCCAATTAGTTAAACAGAAACCAAACTCCCAATTGTGTAGGCAATTTCGGTCCTATTGTAAAATAATACCACCTTTGGTTTTAATTATTTGGTAGCTACAACCCCATTAACTAGGATATACGGTGACTTGCAATTACATATCATTATAAACTAAGCACATGAGCCTGAATACCAAGCTACATAATCATCAATCACGCTTTAATACAGGCAAGAAACGTCAGGAAGGTGGCTAGTATATTTCCCGGATGCATGAGCTATATTTCTGAGATAAGACAGCTTCACCTACTTCCTGCTACGCAAAAAATCACGTTATAATCTAATCATTCACACTATTTTATATGTGAGCAGTAATGTGGACGATATAAGCTGAGTAGGGTGGGTTGGGGAGATACCGTACATATGGATGTAACGTACAAATGCTCCTTGGCCATATTTATAGGTTTAGGATAGTCACCGTATAAATGTAGTAAGAGAAAAGGGTTCGATCACGAGCGGGAGAGATTTGGATGGTCGGCCTTGGATAATTTTAGAGGTGAGTTTTGTTGTTTTTTGGCATGTCCCATGTAATTTGGCCTTCCATTTCATGGTCTCTTGTGTTCATGAATATGCCAGCAGTGTGGGGGTAAGGTAATTTAGTATCGAAATGTGTTCAGTGTGATGTACCAAGGATATAAAGGACGTTCCAGCCACACGAACGATCCGAAATGTTGGTTTACATGTGAATGGCGTCATGTGGACACTTCGATACAGTGTGGTTTTTAACATGTAGGTAACATCCACAGTGTAAACAAAAAATTTAAAATTCTGGTATGGGTTTATGTGTTTTCCATAATGTCAAGTAGGATGCGCAACATAATATTAGATAGTGACACCTATCACAGTAGTGATTTCATTCATCTGTTCATAATCACTTGTGGTGTTTTACCAGTATGTTTCCATGCTTCCATCCATGCTTGTCAAGATTGTGTAGCCTAATGAAACTAGGCTATAGTGCCTATATCTACATTCTAAAGGTAATTCCAAACAGTGTTAAGTTCAATCAATTAAATATGCCAATATTGCATTAAATCATCGTGCATTTATTATAAATAAATTATTAATTTATGTTCCCTTCTGGAAGTGCTACAGAAGCACTTCCATGATTAAGTACATTATGTAGGGTAACTGAAGTATTAATAGGATTGCAAATATATATTAAAAAAAAAAATCCAGGAACTTCAAAGTCAAAATTTATTTTCACTTTTTTTTTACTTTCACTTTTTAATTGATTAAAATTGCTTGCACTATTATATTGCTAATATAAATTGATTTGATTTCATCACTAGGGTCCATTTCATGAAATGTGTTGCCCTATATTCAACTGTGCTTGATTTTTTTATTTTCAATTTTTTTTTTATACTTATCGATAAATATCTCTGTATGGAGCGTCCTCACCTATGGATGGCCGTACGTTTTAGTTTTTTTTTTTCGGGCCTATTTTGCAGTTGCTTTTATCATGTTGCCAGAGTTGTGCCTTACACATAATGTAGTCCATATCTTATATTTTGTAATACATAATACCAAAAATTCAGATTTCACTCAATTTTTTTTTTTCCTGATCTTAAAAAAAAAAAAGTGTACGGTACATCCCCAACCCACCCTACAGTGTTTACGCAAATCTACTTCCAGGCGGTGTCGCCAGCTTGGCTAAGATTTCCCGGTATCACAACGTTCTTCTATGCAACGATAAACATTCCATAACGAACACATCAAAGACCTCATTTAAAGTCTGATAAATATTTTTGGAGGCTATTTACATCAAATAGCATATGAACAAAAACTTAGTATCGTTTGAATACTTTTTTGTTTATTGTAAGGCATTCCATCGCATGGGCACGGGAACCATGCGATCAGCCCTATTGTATCGTTCCAATAATGTATGCAATTACTACGGACTGGGAATACCCGCTTACCATCATCATTTGTATGGAAATGACTAGGAATATCAGGCAAAGAGCGATGTATGACAGATTATTTACATTTCCTACAAGTTCTTAAGCTTATAGGGCATGCATTTGAAGCATGTTTACCACGGAGACAGGTTAAGCCAATTACCAAGGCGCATTAACCTTTCAACTCTCATGTAACAATCTGAATAGATATTACATGTGGAGGGTGGATGTTCCCCCTCCACATAGACACAATTTATTATTTGTACTTCATCAGAAGTCGCCCTGGAAATAGGGATTGTATCTATTATTTGAGTAGTCTAAGTGGTTTACTGGTAGGCTGAGAAGTTTGAATCTTAATTACAGGCTGTTTGATTTTGCGTAACAGGCGCAGGATAACTACCCCACTAACGAGGATCTTTAAACTCTGAGGGTGGCTGATATAGCGTGATTACCTTCAGGCGTAATAATCGTGATCTCCCTGTGGGGGGGTTCTTGCTTAATACCTTGCAAACTTTGGGTTAAAGAAGCTATCGCTGTTGATGGAATATGAGCACACTCCAGTAATCCCTCATATTCAATTACTTTATCGAGATATCTTTGACATTCGTGTTCATGATTTATAACACATAGCTGAATCATTTCTTTATCCCCAGCTTGTCTTAATTGAACTTCATATAGGCAGTAAGCCTCCTCATATTTTTCCCATTGCTCATTTAGCAATGGTAGACCTAACTTTAAACTACTATAGTCAATAGGGATAGTCCCCAGCTGCCACATCACACTTTTTATATATTCATGTAAGCCAACCTAATTTAGCCGCTAATGCTTTAGTCCCTTCCTTCATGATTTTAATTGATTAACTCAAATGAAATATTAAATGTAAGATTACATTACTAAAATAATTATTAGTTGATAAATAATTATATATCCTAAGTGGCGGTAGTGCCTACTCGGCCTAACAAGATGCGGAGCAAGGCGTATATAATTGCAACCACCACCTAACTACTACAAACTAACTAGTACTACGCAACCTCTGATGTTATCTACTACCTGGCAGGTAGTTGAACAGCTGAGTCATTCTTGGCGCCGCGAAATACCCCGCCTCCAGCCTCATAACCAGCGATTGTGGTAGGCTCATAATTATCTCACAATTAACGACCACCTTGAATCACATGAACATCAATATTCTCTACTCGGGGCACCATCATGTGGGAATTTATGTCACATACATATATAAAATGAGGGTTCTTACCTATCAATCAAACCCATGTCTATCTCCCGACACATCATCCCAGCTAATTAACTAACTAGGATACTTATCGGTGGATAGTGGGTTGAATTACGGCTGTAGGTTTGGATCAATACTGCAAGTTGTGTGATCCGCAGTGGTAGTGCATGATCAGAGCCGCCCGTGTATGACAGAGGCGGTGGGCTGGAGACGGTAGTTGTTATCGAGACGTCAATTGGTTATCACACCAGTAACTTGACGCGGCAATTGTTATCTCTTGTGTTGCTAAGACACGTCCTTTGATTTAACACTATATGTACAATTAAAGTATTTACAAATAAGCACGTCTATATTAACAATAGATGTTACTCCGGGAGGGACTGGAAGTGTACTGATTCTCCGAGAGTGGCGACGAGCCCGGCTACCTGGTCCTAAGCCACGTATTTTATTCCCTATGGCCTAGAATCTAATGACGATAGCCAATGACCGCGCTCCAAATCAAGGTGCAATGCTTATTAACCACTGGGAATATTCATTTATCCTATCCCATTACTAATCATTTACTTAAAATTACCTTAATTATTACCCATTACCATTACAATTATATATACATATCCCTATACGCGCCCTCCTATGATGAGCGGAAAATACCTCTCACTAGGGGGGGGGTGGAAACAAACTACCACTCTACCAATTATGAGAGGGTGTGTGGTGGATAATTTCCACATAAGTGAATGGTGATGTAATATAAGTTAACAGTTTTTTGTAATCTTGGTGACATGTTAGATAGCGAGGTGGAGGGAGAGAGAAGTAAGAAAACGAGTAGCAACTACATGGAGGAAGTGGAGAGAGATAGCGGGACTGCTGATAAACAAGAGTATTCCACTGTGAAAAAGAGGAAGAGTATTTGAAGCATGTAAAAGATCAGTTTTGCTGTATGGTTCCGAGACATGGGCCTGACAAAGAAGTTGGTGGACATGCTTGTTGGGTGTGATCGGAGAATGTTGAGATATATGACTGGGATCACATGGAGAGATGAAGTGTCCAGTGAAGAAGTGGCAAGAAAATGTGGATTGAAGGAGCTGAGTACAGTGCTGAGAGTAAGGCAATTGAATTGGTTTGGGCAAGTGAAGAGGAGAAAAGGTGGTGAGGCATTGGGGAGAGCTGTTAGAGTGGAAGTTCCAGGTCGCCATGGAGGCAGTGTGTTGAAGAGGATCTGGCAGCATTGGGTATAGAAGAAGTTGAGGCAACAGATAGAGATAGTTTCTCTATCCTTGGATTCACGAGGGTAGGTCATGTCTCACCAATTTATTGAGTTTTTATAGGAAGGTTTATGAGACAGCAGATAATGATGAGGATTATGATATTGTATACTTAGATTTAAGTAAGCCATTCGACAAGGTACCAACACGAGCTACTCTTAAATATGGTTAAGGCTCATGGAATAGATGGGAAGGTTCTTCGTGGATTCGATCTTGGCTAAGTGATAGGCAACAAAGGGCTAAAATAATCGGTTCTAAATCTGAATGGGGGCAGGTAACAAGTGTCTGTTTAGGGCCATTACTATTTTTTATTTACATCAACGACTTAGATAGTGGCATTAGCAGGATATCAGCACGTTTGCTGATGATACTAAGGTAGGTAGGATTATTAGTTTGCCGTCTGTTGTAAACATGTTGCAAGGATACTTAATTAATTAATGAGTGGGTAGTCAAGTGGCAGATGGAATTTAATATCGATAAGTGTAGCATAATTAATGTGGTAGAAAAAAATCTGGTAATAGATACACCATACGCAATGTATCGCTGAAAGATCAGAAGGTGAGAAAGATCTGGGAGTGAGGGTGAGCTCAGACCTCCGTTCTAGGAAACAATGTATTGAGCCTAGAAATAGAGCTAATAGGGTGTTAGGATTCATTACCAGGAGTGTTAATGTAGAAGTGCTGAGGTTATTCTAAAACTTTATTGGCTCTAGGTCAGACCTCACCTAGACTATGCGGTTCAGTTTTGGTCTCCATATTACAGGATGAATATAGCCTTGTTAGAATCAGTGCAGAGAAAGATGACCAAAATGATACATTGGATGCGTAACTTTAGTTATGAGAAGAGATTGAAGCTATTACATTTACACTCACTCGAGAGGCGTAGAGTAAGTGGCCATGTGATAGAAGTTATTAAGTGGATAAAGGGATACAATAAAGGAGATGTAGGATAAGTTTTTACGGCTAGTAATCAGGGTAGAACAAGAAATAACGGATTCAAACTGGAAAAGCGTAGATTTAAAAAAGAAATAGGGAAAAACTGGTTCACAAAGTAGGTAGTAAATGATAGGAATGGACTCAGTAGACAGGTAGTTAGTGCGGAGTCATTAGGGAGCTTTAAAAGGAGGCCAGATAATTTCATGGATGGGGACGAAAGGTGGATGTAGGTAGTGTTAAGTAATAGGAACTACTTCGTGTAGGTCTCACGGCCTCTTGTAGCTTCCTTATTTTCTTGTGTTCTTATGTTCTTATACAGTACCCTCCCGAGTTTCGCGCTTGCTTTCTTCCCAAAGCATAGCGCGAAACTCGCGGATCGCGAAACTCGGGTATTGAAAATACTGTAAAAATGCTTATTTAGTCCGGTGCGAGGTGTACCTACCGTATTTTACAGCTTATAAGACTCACTTTTTCCCCCAAAAAATATCCTGAAAATGCCCCAAGCCCCTGTCCACCCAGCAGTGAATGGGTACCAGGTGTTAGCCAAGGGTTTGTGACCCGCCTCCCGGGGTGGTGGCTTCGGCCAACACTATGTAGAGGAGAGGAGGAGGAGAGGAGCTTGAGCTTGAGCTTGAGTTGGGAGTCACCCAGCGGATGCTGTCGGTGAAGCCTTTAGTCGCGTTTAAAC
>JACEEZ010006979.1:0-11892 GCA_016584305.1 Chionoecetes opilio | reverse complement strand
CCTTGATCTTTCATACAGCTAAGTGATCACCGAGCACAATCGATCTGAGCCTTTTTACAAGATCAAATCAGCATACACAGTCAAACACTTCATCTCCAATTTTCACACCCAGACCTGTACGCTTCACTCTCACTGCCATTTCCTCAACATATAATCCAAAAAGTAGAGGAGAAAGGACACAGCCCTATCTTACTCCTCTCTTTACTATTCACCCATCCAGTCTCGAGGTCACCCATACTGAACTGGCCTGTGTGTTCTCATACATACTGCTTATTATTTTAACAACCTTCTCACTCATGCCAATCGTCTCCAATACCTTACATAGCATTCTCCTATCCACTCTGTCATACGCTTTCTCAATATCTAGAAAGGCTAGATATTTCTTTCTTCCCTCCTTCCTTGTTCTCTCAATCACTTCATTCATTACAAACATATTGTCCTCACCTCTTCTGTCTTTTCTGAATCCATTCTGCTCTTCACCCATCACCTTATTTCTTTCCACAACTTCACCTAGTCTTTCATTCAGTACACCACAGAAAATCTTACATACCGTGTCACACACCGCTATTGGCCTGTAATTTTTAATCTCCTTCCTACTCTTGTGTCCTCCCTTATGTATGAGGGTCACTCTACTGTCATTCCAGGCACCAGGCACCCTTTCCTCTCTCCATATATGTCCAAACAACTCATGCATTCCCTCAATTACTCCCTCACCTCCCTCTCTATATAATTCATTCGGGATACCGTCCATTCCAGGGGCCTTTCCATTTTTCAGTTTTCTTACATACCCTTCAATCTCATCCATTCTAATTTCTTCATCCATCATTTCCTCTATTTGTAATGCCCGTTATTCAGGAGAGATAGGATGAGAATTATTATCATATAATTCCCGAGTTATGTCCCGTAAGCAGTTCAATCTTTTAGTTTCTCGGGTGAGTCATCGTCCTTCCTTCCTACCCGCCATTTTTTATCTTCCTTCCTTCCTACCCGCCATTTCTTTCTTCCTTCCGTCCTTCCTTCCCTCCCCCCCCGACATTCCGGTTGCGAGTCAACATTCGTGGAATACTTATTTCGCGATCAGTGATAACTAATGGATTCAAAACTTTTCATCTTCCCCTCACCCTGCTATCACATCAAGGAACACTCCTAGATTCTTAATGTCTTTCAAAATAGTCCCCATAGTGACAGATCACGTTCATAAATGGATGTGTTAGTAAAGTTATTCGCTAAATTGAAAGTCTACCAAATTTCTATACAAACTTCCATACCCTGTCGCTCCAAAAGACGCGTTCGGACCTTTGAAATGAAAAGAAATAACACCTTCTTCGGATATTAGATTAAACATATTAAATTCTTCTATATCAAAGTAACAGGACTGTATTATAGGCAGCCCTTTCTTAGGTACACGAGTTTCATTATTTAATTAGTTATTTCGGGATTATAAGCTATTCATTAGAGGCCAAATCCAGGGTATTCAAACAATTCCCCTTTTCTCCCGCGAGCTCTTGGTAACCCCAGACGGCAGTCCCACTTCAACTCTTCCGCAGGTAAGACGTACCAAGTTTCGCTCCTATTTCCCCCCCCCCCCCTTTCCTTGTTATAATATTGTTATCTATATTTCCAAATATGGGTACCGATGTTTAGTTTTCACTAACGTAAAGGAGGCCTGCCCCATCCTTATAAGTATTATTAACGAGTCCCACTTCAACTCTTCCGCAGAGCTGACATCTTGGCCTTGACGCAAAGGGCCCGATACATGGTCTTTTTAGCGAAACACACACCACCTTCTTACTCTTATCTTCCCCCCTAGTATCTTCCATGTATAATTATAAGTATTCAGCGGTATATTATATAAGTAAAGGATAATGTATCAATAAGGTTCAGAGAGGAAGGTTTATGCTCACCAGAGCTTAGCTTCATTTCACGGGGAGGGCTTCCCGTATCAGGTTGTAAAGTTTTCTTACATCAGATTAGAGTTTTCCTGTGTTGGAGATGGAGAGTTTTCTGATGTTGGATTAACACTTATATGTTGTCTGTGATCTCAAACAAGAGACATACTACTTAAGTAGGAATAAATATAATTTCTTTTCAAATAGACAACTTTCTTGTAGTTTTGCGGTGGGATTTTTTTTCTTTGTATCGGTCATAAGATACAATAAGTTTTAAAGATTTCAAAACCTATAAAAACCCTGAGATGACACTGGTGACTAAAGCGGTGGCATATTATTTCCTATCAAATAACAGCAACAGAATCTCACCTGGGAAAATAGCAAGATAAAGTCAAATTTCGGAAAATTTTCATACAGTAATCGATCATTATAGTAGGCTCATTAGATCTTTCCCCCTATAAACCAAACACCCTACACACATGAACCATGACCATGTGGCAGTGAGCTGTAAGAAGCAAGCCATCACAGCCAGCCGCCGCCACGGCCTGCCGCGCGCCTAGCAGCCACGCTCGCCGCCGCCGCCGCCCTTCACCGCTACAGCCGCCACGCTCGCCCCATCGATGCAGCGCTTCACCGCCGTAGCCGCCGTTCCTAGCCGCTACAGACGCCACATCTAGCCGCAACCACCACCATGGCAAAGAGAGGGCGTGAAGCCTCGTCGGGAGGGAAGTCCTGGATCTCCCTCGGCCTACCCGTCACCGACATGAGCTGCGCTGACAACACAAGCGCCAAGAACCTGTACATAATTGCCGTGCAGGGTATCAAGGGGCGTCTGAACTGCCTGTCCGCCGCCGCCGTGTCCTACAACAACCAGCAGAGCAACAGCGGTGACCCAAACAGCTACGGAGACAGAGGATGCAGCGACACCGGCTCAGGAATGGGCACACTCTTAGTTTCCAAGAACCTACAAGAGTTCCTGAAACGTTTTGAAGAGCTGAAGGCCATCAAGAAGTACCGGGCGTCAACAAGACCCATGATGCCACCCATCAACAACAAGATGGAAAAGTTCGGTATCCAATAGTGTTAAATTAGAAAATCGAGGAAGAATTATTTTGAACATGAACATTGAAAATTTATTTTTATGAACTTGAAAGGTTAATACCTACTCGGTTTAGGGTAGTTGTAGTGTCACCCGGTTATTACTCTTGGGGAAATCAATTCGAAAAGTGTTAAATGTAAAACATTGACCAGGATTCAAAACAAATTGAGGGTCAGTATGTTTTAATATATCCAGGTAAGAGGTTGATTGGGATACCAGTCTCATTGAATTTCATTAACAGACTCAGTCTGGTTCGGTGAGTCTTCAAGGTATTTTAATTCAAGTTACAATCAACACGACTTGTGGTGTATTCAGGTGAAGATTAAGCGAAAAGTGTTAAATGTAAATTATTGAGTCAAGGGTAGTGTAGGTCAGACTAGATGAAACAATTTGGTCTAGGAGAGTTCTCATGTCTAGAAGTCGGAGTGTCTGGTTTTCACGGGCTCAGCCTGGTTCAGTGGGAGGAGTATTTTAATTCGAGATAGTAGTACTGCTTCTCAACTTCACAGTCAACCAGCTTGCGGTGTGGCGGGCATTTCCAGGACTCGTAGGTTCTCGTTAACTAACCTGAGAGTAGCCGGCGAGCACCCATGGGACGAACCTTTTGCGACGAGAATGTAGGTACTGAGTCAGGTTTGACGACCACGTTTACTACCCTAGGTAGTAGTGTTGATTGGGATACTTCCTTTCATTGATATTCGTGTAATCTAAACACAAGCAGACACCCGTTTTCAAAGAACAGAAGAATTTCCATTAAATTCACTTTAAATTCGTCCCATACACACCTCCTCTTGACGCAGCTTTAAAACGGAAACAACAGATCCGTGAGTAGTTAATCTGATATTGAAGAATTTAATTCTCCCGGAGAATAGACGTGTGTAATGCCCGTTATTCAGGAGAGATAGGATGAGAATTATTATCATATAATTCCCGAGTTATGTCCCGTAAGCAGTTCAATCTTTTAGTTTCTCGGGTGAGTCATCGTCCTTCCTTCCTACCCGCCATTTTTTATCTTCCTTCCTTCCTACCCGCCATTTCTTTCTTCCTTCCGTCCTTCCTTCCCCCCCCCCCCCGACATTCCGGTTGCGAGTCAACATTCGTGGAATACTTATTTCGCGATCAGTGATAACTAATGGATTCAAAACTTTTCATCTTCCCCTCACCCTGCTATCACATCAAGGAACACTCCTAGATTCTTAATGTCTTTCAAAATAGTCCCCATAGTGACAGATCACGTTCATAAATGGATGTGTTAGTAAAGTTATTCGCTAAATTGAAAGTCTACCAAATTTCTATACAAACTTCCATACCCTGTCGCTCCAAAAGACGCGTTCGGACCTTTGAAATGAAAAGAAATAACACCTTCCTCGGATATTAGATTAAACATATTAAATTCTTCTATATCAAAGTAACAGGACTGTATTATAGGCAGCCCTTTCTTAGGTACACGAGTTTCATTATTTAATTAGTTATTTCGGGATTATAAGCTATTCATTAGAGGCCAAATCCAGGGTATTCAAACAATTCCCCTTTTCTCCCGCGAGCTCTTGGTAACCCCAGACGGCAGTCCCACTTCAACTCTTCCGCAGGTAAGACGTACCAAGTTTCGCTCCTATTTCCCCTTTCCTTGTTATAATATTGTTATCTATATTTCCAAATATGGGTACCGATGTTTAGTTTTCGCTAACGTAAAGGAGGCCTGCCCCATCCTTATAAGTATTATTAAAGAGTCCCACTTCAACTCTTCCGCAGAGCTGACATCTTGGCCTTGACGCAAAGGGCCCGATACATGGTCTTTTTAGCGAAACACACACCACCTTCTTACTCTTATCTTCCCCCCTAGTATCTTCCATGTATAATTATAAGTATTCAGCGGTATATTATATAAGTAAAGGATAATGTATCAATAAGGTTCAGAGAGGAAGGTTTATGCTCACCAGAGCTTAGCTTCATTTCACGGGGAGGGCTTCCCGTATCAGGTTGTAAAGTTTTCTTACATCAGATTAGAGTTTTCCTGTGTTGGAGATGGAGAGTTTTCTGATGTTGGATTAACACTTATATGTTGTCTGTGATCTCAAACAAGAGACATACTACTTCAGCATGAATAAATAGGATGATGTTTTCAAATATAGTTCTTGTGTTTATTATAAAAACCCCAGGTGATTATTTTACGTTAGGACAGTAATTCCCCACACTTCCAAAAGAGTCAGCCTTACTCGGTATAATTCCACGTATCAATCACGACTACCAAGATAAATCTAATATTAATATTATTCAAACGCGCCCAGGGAGTAACCCAGAGAACTACTCGCTTGAGCTGGTGGCAGCACTCCCCCTTAACTCATACCCTTTCCCCTTAACCTAAACTCCTACCCCTTCCCCTTAAATTCATCCCCAATTTCATTACTCTCCGCAGCGAGAAGTGTTCATCACTAATAATCACATAGTGAAAGTCATAGGAACTATTTTCAATTCTCAATTAAAGTTTGTAATCCAAACGCAAAATCATAATCAATTATAATATCCATTCAAGTAACATTGACCCAAAGGTATAAACTCTCCATAGGAGTTGCTGGCAAACATATTTTCCTCCCTAATGGTTGACCAAAAAGGTCACCTCGAGGAAAATGCCTCCACATTTTCTCCCGAGGAAAATGCACAAAACTCTACACTTGAGTCTTGATGATCGAGCCACAGTCCTGAGATCAAACAACAACAAACGTAGTGGCCCGGTGTGACGAATAATAGAGTTCCAATATATTTAAAGTTGCATGGCCCTCTATGCGCAGTGCGCGGAATAGAACATCAGGCAAACCTTACTTTTTTCGTTGTTACGGCGATATATTGGTTCCCTGATAAATAGTGTCACCAAAACACAAGTTATTTATTTTCTCAAGTAGGTCATTTATCTATACTAGTCAGTGATAACTTCGATCATAGACCACTGTGGTACAGATACAGTGGTATATATGCTTCTTTACAGCTTATTTACCATGTAGCTATGTGGCGATGAATGTGGTACCCTGATAAATAGTGTCACCAAAACACAAGTATTTATTTTCTCATGTAGGTCATTTATTTATACTAGTCAGTGATAACTTCGATCATAGACCACTATTACAGTGTGTATATATGGTTCTTTACATCTTATTTACCATGTAGCTATGTGGCGGTGAATGTGGTAGCTACCCTGATAAATAGTGTCACCAAAACACAAGTTATATTATTTTCTCATGTAGGTCATTTATTTATACTAGTCAGTGATAACTTCGATCATAGACCACTGTGGTACAGATACAGTGGTATATATGGTTCTTTACATCTTATTTACCATGTAGCTATGTGGCGGTGAATGTGGTACCCTGATAAATAGTGTCACCAAAGCACAAGTTATATTATTTTCTCATGTAGGTCATTTATTTATACTAGTCAGTGATAACTTCGATCATAGACCACTGTGGTACAGATACAGTGGTATATATGGTGGTTATAATGGAGGAGAGTTTCACGTTCGCTACAGACCTTACTACTCACGTTTTCAAAAAAAAATTTGGCTCAGTATACTGTACACTACTACTCTACTTGCACTCAATATTAAACAAAGATGTATATATTAAAATTATCCTTTTGTTGTCCTCCATTACCTATATGCTTCTTTACATCTTATTTACCATGTAGCTATGTGGCGATGAATGTGGTACCCTGATAAATAAGGAACCCAAAACACAAGTTATATTATTTTCTCATGTAGGTCATTTATTTATACTAGTCAGTGATAACTTCGATTATAGACCACTGTGGTACAGATACAGTGGTATATATGCTTCTTTACATCTTATTTACCATGTAGCTATGTGGCGATGAATGTTCTCTGTTCGGCCACTTGCCAGGACCTCCTTCTGGGTTAACAAAAAGCGATGGTGCAGTCCATTGTGGCAGCCTTCACGCGGCGGACTGTGTTAACTAATGCCACAAAAAGTCTCAGGTGAGTAACTAAGCAGAGTGGTGGAAAAAAGTTGAATTAGGCAAATATATAAAACAACAGTTTCAGCGTAAAAAGGCAAAGGTAAATGGAGTTTAGATGACAGCAGACAAAGAAAAACTTCAAAGAAGACTGATCAACTGCTCATAAGGTTTGTTGATGTCAATAATCATTTTGAGCAGTTGATCAGTCTTCTTTGAAGTTTTTCTTGGCCGCCCTGACCCTTTCTTCCACGCCAAAACAGTCTCTAACTCACCATCTTGCGCCCGCCTGCACCACACCGAGACGGTATGTTTGGAAACACACATCTCCCTCGCTATCTGGCCAATTGTTTTCCCACTTCGATACAAGGTTACTATATGTGTCTTCTTCACAATGGATAGAGATTTGCCCGGCATAATGCTTTATTAGACCTGGAGAAGGCGGTAGAAGATGGAGGGGCAAATGGGGGTGTAGGAAGGTTGGAGAACCAAACATAACAACCTCTTCCTATGATGACTTGGAAGATACAGAGCGGGCAGGAGCGAGGAATCTACAGCAGAAACCCTAACACACTGCCAGATATACAAAAAACGTAAATCAATTCAATCGCTCCCACCGAAATTGTCAAAACAGCTAAGGACGTTATTCCCGCCCCAAGTCTTTTGGCGTCCTAAGTTTTTTTGCGCCGACTGTAGTAGGGACAGCCACAGCTGTACATCGGCAGATGACTAGAACCTGGAGAAGAAATAATAGATTCATATCAGCACTTGGTAATCAGCAAAAAAGACAATGCATGGGATGTAGAGAAAAAAATGGGAGACCAAATACAATAATTGTTTTCACCTGTCACTTTCTTATTGTGATGTCTACATCAAGTATAATAAATATATATAAATATAAATACAAATATAAAGATATATATGGTTTTATATATAACTGTTTTATATATAACAGTTTCAGGAGATGAATGGCAACAGCACTAGTGTCTGTGAGGCTTGTCTCGGTAGCTTGGGCAGCATGAGAACAAGCTGAGTTTACCAAGGTTTATGAGAGCAATGATAAAATAAATTGTGTGGAATGTATGCCAGAGACAATTACCTCAGTTATGATGTTGCTGCATTTATTTTAATTAAACATTCCTTCTCAGTCTACGTTATCCACAAAACTTTATATTTAATGTTCATAATGTATATACTAGCCATGGGTTATCCCAAAATGGTTTGGCTGGTTAAAGCATGAGTAGGGTGCATGATATTTATATTCCCAGCCGTTATGAATTACCTTTGACTATGCTGCAAAGATGCTTCGCGAATATAATTTTTCTAGTTTTCCGTTGTTATATGTGCATGAATAGTGGGGACTCAATTAAGGCGTCATTGTATATCTTACCGACAACTGTTGCATGTATATGTGGTGTCGTAGTCCTGCAGGTTACGCCATCGGTGTGATGATATGCCTTCACAGTCACGATGGTACCATGTCTGGCAGGCATCGCAAGCAATCATGCAGTCACCCTCCACGTGCGGTTGCCTGAAATGACAAAAAACATCAAATTAGTTACTGTTCACATCACATCTGTTTGGACCCGATTTAACATGGGGGAACATTTCCATTGTACCGTTATTTATGCACCTGGCTAAGTGACTTCTGAGACTTTTTTGTTTCCAGTTACACCTACTTGGATTGATACCAAAACAAACGGCTGTCACCAATACTTTCCTAACCTAACTGGGTCGTTGCGCCTTCACCCCAAACTACTCTGCTAGTTAACTAACCTAACCTGTGCATCTATTACGTAACCTAACCTTACTGGGGGGGTTTTGCCTCCCCCCAAACCTACCTTGTTAGTTTTAATTACCGACGGCTGTTGTAATTGTTAGAAATACTCCTTATGAGAACGATACATTTAGCAAACGTTTGGGATAGTCTTTGAGGAACATGTCGATAATGACACACAGACGTTGTATTCTTACTGTTAAATATATCTTTTTCTGTGTCGACCTTCCCGGTGTAGCGATCTCACCAGCTACCCTTGGCCCGAGTAGCTACACCTCACAAATACGCACAGCAACACTGCTCCCTGGGTGAATAGTTATTTGACAATGTATACCAATTCTGATCCTGGGTAAAAACATGGTGGAAACATTGAATGTAGAGTAGTAATTAAAGTAGAAAATAGAACATTTCAAGCGACTGTGCCCTTGCCTGGAACATATACGTACCCTCCCCTTAGGCTTATACTGAAATACTGCTCCATGGGTGAATAGTTGTTTGACAATATATACGTTTTACCCAAGATCAGAATTGGTATACGTGTACTATATTGTCAAACAACTCTTCACCCAGGGAGCAGTGTTTCAGTATACTGGTAGGGTAGTATTCTAGGCTAAGGCACATTCACTTGAAATGTTCTATGTTCTACTTTAATTACTACTCTACACTAAATGTTTCCACCATGTTTTACCCAGGATTACAATTGGTATACATTGTTAAACAACTATTCACCCAGGGAGCAGTGTTTCAGTGCGTATTTGTGCAGTGTAGCTACTCGGGCCAAGGGTAGCTGGTGAGATCGCTACATCAGACGTGGATGCCTGGCTTATTTGTTCTTATTACTATGGAAATCCATTCTGTATTGCCTTGGCACTAATACAATATATAAAGTAGTCAACCAGGAACATACTTGTCGATAATGACACACAGAAGGTGTATTCTTACTGTTAAATATGTCTTTTTCTGTGTCACCCTTCCCGCGCATGCCTCCGACGTGGATGCCTGGCTTATTTGTTCTTATTACTATGGAAATCCATTCTGTATTGCCTTGGCACTAATACAATATATAAAGTAGTCAACAAGGAACATACTTGTCGATAATGACACACAGACGTTGTATTCTTACTGTTAAATATGCCTTTTTCTGTGTCACCCTTCCCGCGCATGCCTCCGACGTGGATGGGTGAACATGATATGATTTACACATAATAACGCGTTGTTTTGTACAAATACTTAGCCCACCTGTACAATACTGATTATTCAATGTACGACCAAAGTTAAAGCAGGGAACGTTACTGTATTATTACAAACAGGAGCACAAACCTGCCATGGTGTCCTCGTCCCTTGCAGCTTGTGCCAGGTGCACCAAAACACCCGTATATGTTCATATATATCTAACCACTGGGCTTGTGTCTGGTATGCAGCGATTGTTCAAGTCTTCTTCTATCATGGACAGCCTTATAGTGTACGGACACTTATCATTTATGACATAATTTGCCATATTGTTGGCTTGGGGCGGTGGTCGGTGCGAGAGCGGGCCAAGCAGCAACACTAAGAACCAAAATATCTCATGTAAACAACACTGTTGGGCGAGTATCTTGATGACAGCAATAGATGAGGCATTCTTCTATTGTGGGATGCCTCATTTGGTGAAGGATAGCATTGTTTAACTGATTTTAGACGATATTTCTATTTACCTGATATATTTGGTTTCTCACGCCACCGCGCATGCGCAGTAGGGGCCTGGCAACCTTTTATATTGGCATCAAGCATCGTCACACCGACACACACACAGAGGCGGGATTTTATTTATTTTATTTTGTGACTTGGTTTTTATTTTCCATTGATTGTGGTTTCTTTGTCTAAAAAACCATTGTAGAAATTATTGGTGACGTTTTAATTGCAGGTGGCGTAATCATTCGTAATATATCGTGGTATCATTCGTAATATATGGCGCCTGGCGACATTATTGCAGGTGGCGATTCTAGTGTTATCTAGGTTAGTGAGATTATCATTCGTAATATTTGGCGCCTGGCGACATTATTGCAGGTGGCGACTCTAGTGTTATCTAGGGTAGTGAGGCTATCATTCGTAATATATGGCGCCTGGCGACATTATTGCAGGTAGCGACTCTAGTGTTATCTAGGGTAGTGAGGCTATCATTCGTAATATTTGGCGCCTGGCGACATTATAGCAGGTGGCGACTCTAGTGTTATCTAGGGTAGTGAGGCTATCATTCGTAATATTTGGCGCCTGGCGACATTATTGCAGGTGGCGACTCTAGTGTTATCTAGGGTAGTCGGGCTATCATTGATAATATTTGGCGCCTGGCAACATTATTGCAGGTGGCGACTCTAGTGTTATCTAGGGTAGTGAGGCTAACATTCGTAATATTTGGCAACTGGCGACTTTATTGCAGGTGGCGACTCTAGTGTTATCTAGGGTATTGAGGCTATTATTCGTAATATATGGCGCCTGGCGACATTATTGCAGGTGGCGACTATTGTTATCTACGGTAGTGAGGCTATCATTCGTAATATTTGGCGCCTGGCGACATTATTGCAGGTGGCGACTCTAGTGTTATCTAGGGTAGTGAGGCTATCATTCGTAATATTTGGCCCCTGGCGACATTATTGCAGGTAGTGACTCTAATGTTATCTACGATAGTGAGGCAACCATTCGTAATATATGGCGCCTGGCGACATTATTGCAGGTGGCGACTCTAGTGTTATCTAGGGTAGTGAGGCTATCATTCGTAATATTTGGCGCCTGGCGACATTATTGCAGGTGGCAAATCTAGTTTTATCTAGGGTAGTGAGGCTATCATTCGTAATATATGGCGCCTGGCGACATTATTGCAGGTGGCGACTCTAGTGTTATCTAGGGTAGTGAGGCTATCATTCGTAATATTTGGCGCCCGGCGACATTATTGCAAGTGGCGACTCTAGTGTTATCTAGGGTAGTGAGGCTATCATTCGTAATATTTGGCGCCTGGCGACATTATTGCAGGTGAAGACTCTAGTGTTATCTAGGGTAGTGAGTATCATTCGTAATATTTGGCGCCTGAAGACATTATTGCAGGTGGCAAGCTTAGTGTTATCTAGGTATGAGCTATCATTCGTAATATTGCGCTGGCGACATTATTGCAGGTGGCTTCTATGTTATCT
>JACEEZ010006976.1:17500-20138 GCA_016584305.1 Chionoecetes opilio | reverse complement strand
CGGACAGGAAGGACAGGGGAGGGCCGGGCAGGGAAAGGGCGCACCCACGCATCTCCCAAACCTTGAAACCTTGGTGTTACCGTTGAGAGAGTGCGCAATGCCCCTGGGTGTGTTAGGGAACCACCGGGCTTCTTGGCTCACCAGTACTCCCCTCCTCCCTCTTCCCCGCCTGTTCATGGCCACCCACAGGTAGAGTCACTCCACAAAATTCGCAAACACACAGGCCTCGGATCCTCTCCTTCCATTTCCTTTTCGTATTTTCCAATAAATTATCGTTCATATTTTCTTGACTCCCCCACCCCCTTCCTTCCCAATCAAAGCCTGGACCATGCATTCCTCCTCCTTCCCCTAGGATGGTGTTAATCCCACGGGGGGGCCATCTCTCCCTCCCTCGCCATCTCTCTCTCTCTCTCTCTCTCTCTTCTCTCCTCTCTCTCCTCTCTCTCTCTCTCCTCTCTCTCTCTCTTCTCTCCTCTCTCTCTCTCTTCTCTCTCTCTTCTCTCTCTCTCCATTCCTTCCTTCCTTCCTTCATTCCCTCTCTTCCCTTCCTTCCTTCCTTCCTTACTTCTTCCTTCCATCCCTCTCTTCCTTCCTTCTTTCCTCTTCTTCCATCCATTCCTTCCTTCCATTCATCCCTGCCTCTCTTCCTTCCTTCCTTCCTTCCTTTCCTTCCATCCCTCTCTCCCTTCCTTCTTTCCCTCCTTCCTTCCTTCCTCCCTCTCTTCCTTTTTTTCCTTCCTACCTTCCTTCCTTCTCTCCCTTACTTCCTTCCTTCCTTCCTTCCTTCCTTCCTTCCTTCCTTCCTTCCTTCCCTTCCTTCCTTCCTTCCTTTCCTTCCTTCCTTCCATACAAATTTGTCTCTCCCTCCTCGATAAAAACCAATATTTCACACACACACACACACACACACACACACACACACACACACACAGGGAGGGAGCTGTTAAACTGTCATTAGTGTAATTGCGAGACTTAAAACTATAATTACTACTGACTCAGGGGACTATGAAGCCGGAAGGTGTGAAACATGTGTGGGAAGAGGAGACTGAGCGAACATTGTAGACAGGAAAAGATTTGAGAAATGATGGGCTTGCCTCGCCCCAAGTGTCGTTGGGCTGACGTACAAACAGTTACAGCTACAGGCGACGCGCTTCCCGGTGTATGTGTATATATATATATATATATATAATATATATATATATTATATATATATATATATAATATATATATACATTATATATATATATATATATATATATATATATATATATATATAGTATAACATATAATATTATATATATATATATAATATATTATTATATTATATATATATATATAATTATATATATATATATATATATATATATATATATATATATATATGTAGATGCACCTGTACAATACCTACATACCATAGATGTAACCCCTTCCTCGGATATCGCCATCAATAAGTGTGTCACGACTCTGTGTGTGTTGTGTGTGTGTGTGTGTGTGTGTGTGTGTGTGTGTGTGTATGTGTGTGTGTGTGTTGTGTGTGTATGTGTGTTGTGTTGTGTGTTGTGGGTGTAGGTGTAAGAGGGAACTCTGTAGTGTATGGTTAGCACGCTCGGTTACAACCGAGAAGTCCCGGGTTCGATCCCAGGCGGAGCGAAAGATAGATGGGTGTCTTTCTTAAATCCCTAGCCCCTGTCCACCCAGCAGTGAATGGGTACCGGGGGTTTGTAACCTCCCCCCGGGGTGGTGGCTTGGCCAACATAATATGCAGCAGCGGTAGATCACTATGGCTCTGAGGCATTATCCTCTAACAAAACAAACAATGAGAAAACAAGAGTGTGTCTAGTGTGTGTGTGTGTGTGTGTGTGTGTGTGTGTGTGTGTCTATGTGGTGTGTGTGTGTGTGTGTGTGTGTGTGTGTGTGGTGTGTGTGTGTGTGTGTGTGTGTGTGTGTGTGTGTGTGTGGTGTGTGGGCGCCGGCAGCCAGGGACGTCCTCCTGGCGTGTGCGCGGGAAGTTAAGGTCCGCGGATAAAATTGTTAACGAGGATAGAAGGACAGACCCGAACACCTACACCCACACACACACACACACACACACACACACACACACACCCACACCCACACACACATACGCACACAAACACCAGAGGTGGGCACTTCCGCAAATACTTCCGCAAACCGCAACTTCCTCAAATTGCGGAAGTCTGAATTCGTTTGCGGATTTGCGGAAGTGCAAATGTTAGCGGATTTGCGTTTGCGGAAGCACTTCCGCAAACGCAAACATGTCCGAAAACTCCCAATAGATAGTATTCTCATGACGTCATACATATTTGTGTGACTCCCGGGTATTTCGGGAGCGCGGACATGTTGAGTGGCAAGCTTTGTAAATACAGCCGCAAACTGACAGGTAGAGAGGTACTTGTCTTGTCTTGGTGTCTTGGTGTTGTTTAGGGCTGCGATGATCCCTTGGGGAACATTATGAGCCCTGTTAATGTCCTATGATGCTATCACAGACGTGGTGGTTGACCTGTCTTCCTCAGGAAGGCACAGGTGAGGCGGATGACAGCATGTTGCCGTGAGGGGTGGACGTTTTCCGCCACCAGCAGGGTGGGCAGGTTAAAAGTGGTGACGGTCGGGGCGACCG
>JACEEZ010006976.1:0-10000 GCA_016584305.1 Chionoecetes opilio | reverse complement strand
CAAAAGCCGTGGGGGTGGACAAAATCTCGCCGAAATTACTTCGCGAATATCACAGTCAACTTTCGCTCCCTTAAAGATTATTTTCAATAAATCACTAATGGACAAAACTGTTTCAAGTATGTGGAAATTAGCTAATGCTGCACAGATATTCAAGAAAGAGAGTAGGAGCCTCGCAAATAATTATCGCCCAATTAGTCGCACGTCTGTGATTGTTAATGTATTTGAGAAAATATAGCGGGACCGAATAGTGTCTTATCTCGATGCAAATAGCTTAATATTAAACTTCCAGCACGGTTTTCGAAAGAAGAGATTCTGCTTACAAACCTATTCGATTTTTTTAATGTAATTTAATCAAACTGGGACGCTAAAACTCCCTCGGATATAATATACATTGATTTTCAAAAAGCCTTCGATGCAGTCCCCATAAGCGACTATTGACCAAGTTAAGTGCGCATGGTTTAGGAGAGCAGTTATGTTCATGGATTGGCGATTGGCTTACAAATCATAAGCAACGGGTAGTAATCAATGGCGAGGCATCTGATTAGTTAGATGTTACTAGTGGGGTGCCTCAGAGCTCGGTCTTTGGTCCTACTCTTTTTCTTATATATATCAATGATCTGGACTTGTATCAAAGACCCTCTACAACAAGATACCTCACTCGGGACCCTGCAAAGGCAATTTCTATTATCCGCCGACTGTGGCGCCGCCGTGCGGCAGGAGTTAACCCGTCTGCTGGCCCATTCACTTGTTGCATAACTGACCTGAATTACAGTGTCTCATACCTGTTTGTATTGAGCCACACATGAAACCAACATATATAAAACATAAAATAATACAAGGACACGTTCATAAATATACAAAGTACAAATCGACAGCAATGGTTTAAAGACATACAAATATGCTGTCAAAACGGGTAGATTTTCATGGGTTTACAGGTAGACACACCCCGATAAAGAAAAACTTGTTCACTCCAGGAACTGAGTGTATGTATACCTTTTACGCTTCAGTCCCCTGCAAGGAAGCTAGAGACACGTTCTCTAGCTTTCTTGGTCCCGTGTATGATGCCGTGTGGAGGGAGGGCTGGGTGTGTGGATGCCGTGTGGATGCCGTGGGAGGGAGGGGTGTGTGATGGGGGGAAGGGGGAAGAGGAGGATGGTGTGTCCTATCTGATTCCTGCCGCATGGTGGCGCGTCGATCGCACGCGCACCACAGGGCACCCTTGAGTGAGGTATCTTGTTGTAGAGGGTCTTTTCTTGTATCTAAAATCTGGAAATTTGCTGATAACACCAAATTAGGCGGTAAAGCATATACTAGAGAAAACTGCGAACTCATACAACGTGATCTATAAAAAAAACTATCAGATTGTAGCGATAAATGGCTATTACAATTCAATTCTAATAAATGTAAAGTAATGCATATAGGTAACGATAGCCTCAAATATAACTATTAAATGCAAAATAAATCGTTAACTGAAGTACAGCAGGAAAAGGATTTAGGTGTCATCATTAGTAATGATCTTAAAACCAGTACGCATTGCCTGGCCCTGAAAAAAGGCGAATGTGATGTTGGGCGTCATTAAACGCAACTTTGAACCTAAAACTCCGAAAGTGGTGCCACGATTATACACGTAGATGTAACCCCCTTGGTTAGGCCGCACTTAGAATATGCCGTTCAATTCTGGTCGCCTTGTCTCGTAAGAGATCAAGTCAAATTGGAATCAGTTCAAAGAAAAGCAACCAAACTAATTCCTTTGCTGCGAAATTCATCTTATGAAGAGTGACTTCGGAAAATAATATATTTTCCTTAAAGGATCGCAGAGTCCGTGGGGACTTGATAGAAACCTTTAAGATCCTTAAAGGATTTGATGTCATTAATCAAGAGAACCTATTCGAGCCTTCTCCTCACGTGACAACAAGAAACAACGGTTTAAAACTGAATGGTCAACGTTTCATCACAGATCTTCGTAAAAAGAATTGCAATGTTAGAGTTGTTGATCGCTTGAAAAAATTACCAGTAAATGTTGTCGAAGCCAGCACAAGAACTTCATTTAAAAAACAGACTAGACACGTACTGTAAAGTAAATGGGTTTTGATATTGCCTTGCAAATCTATATTATAGTCCCCCGGATCGATTAGTGTTAGTGGTAGTTGTTAGCATACTTCATACCCTATCACTCTTCACTACGAAATTTCCATGTTCCTATCTTCTTTAGGGACATGGTATCCTTTTCTAATTGTTATCTTACATGTAGTTGATTGTTAGTAGTATGTATTTCAGCAGATACTCTCTTTATAGACCAATAGGTCTCCTGGTGTCTGTTATTCCTATGCATTCTTATGTAGTCCTCCTCCTTCCTGTTACCATCAACACTAAATTAAAAGCGCACTTTGTTTACCTAACCTTGTAGTTTCTTTTTTATCTCTCCTTTTTTTCCACCTTAACACTTGTTAGTTCCTTCCTCCTGCCTGCTTCTCCCCTCCTCTCTCCCACCTATTTCTTCCTTCCTTCTCTCCTCTTCTTTCCTACATTATCTAATCCTTCATTCCTCTCTCCCGCCTTTCCTCTCCTCTATCCTCTCATCCACTTTTCTGCCATTACCTATTCCTTCCTTCCTCTCTCCCATTGTTTCTCTCCTTTCTATTCCACACTGCCATATGAAGCAATAAAGATGTACCTCCTCAAAACGCCTCCTCTCCATCATCTCTCCTTTCCCTTCCTTTCTCTCCACCAGTCCACTTCTTCCTTCCATTCGTTTCTCCTTCCGTTCTCTCAACCATCTCCTCCTCCTCCTCCTCCATACCCATTCAGCTGTAGTGTTCTTTTAGCCAGACAGAGTTACACAAAACACTAAGTGCGCACACAAGTTTATTAAGGCAGTAATATGTACTAGAGTTACAGCAGTAAACCAAGCCCCGCCCGGTTGTTACCAGTAATTGGCATCGTGTTAGGGATTCCCTCAACACCCATCCCCTTCCCCCAACACCAACACCCATCCCCTTCCCCCACCAACAACACCCCTCCCCCTCCCCCACCACCAACACCCATTCCCTACCCCTACCATCAACATCCATCCCCGTTTCCCCACCACAAACACCCATCCCCTTCCCCCACCACCAACACCCACCCCCTTCCCCCACAACCAACACCCATCCCCCTTCCTCCCCAACAACACTCATCCCTTTCCCCCACCACCAACACCCATCCCCTTCCCCCACCATAAACACCCATTCTCTTCCCCCACCACCAGCACCCCTCCCCCTCCCCCACCACCAACAACAATCCCCTTATGATAAAAGTACACATGATATGATAAATATGACAAAAGTACACAAAAATATATCATTGGTCTTGAGAAACCGTATACAAAATCAAAGTGGAATTATGATCCAAAGATTCCATATCAGTGGTCTTGAGAAAACGTATACAATATCAAAAGTGGAAATTATGACCAAAAGATTCCATATCCGTGGTCTTGAGAACAGTATACAATATCAAAAGTGGAAATTATGACCAAGATTCCAGATCTAAGGTCTTGAAAACAGTATACCAAAGTAGAACATTATGACCAAAATGAAGCGCTTGCGTAACTTACACCCCAGTGCCACAACAGACACATAAATGAGGGAGGACATCTACTCCCGTCATAGACACGCTGAAGCTAATACAGGCAAACAACCAGTAAGGAGATAGAGTCTGCAGTTATCTAAAACCTAACCAGCCGAAAGCACTGCCTAAGCCAACGAAGGAGAGATGAGTTGAAGAGTGGGCGGCGGGCGTGCAGAGAGATCCAGCCGAGGTGAACGGGCGCGGGCGACAGCCGCAGGAGGGCGTGTGGGCGTTGTGACGGGCACGAGGCAGGCCGCGGGAGGGATGAGGTGCGCGGGCGAGCAGGCGCACGGCGACAAGACACGGGAGCGGCGCCGGTGGGGATGAGGAGGGCGGCCAAACGATGGGTAGAGAGGGATGGGCGGGCGATAAGCCGTCGCGTCGTCCCGACCTGACCCATGAGGGTGGCCGTGACTCAGCCAGGAGGGGGGGGGGGGCGAGGAGGGCGGCTGGAGAGGCCGCGTCGCCAGAAGGGACGTGAGGGGTCATCCCATTGCCCACCATAGCAGGGGGGGGGGGGGGTGAACATGTGGAACACTAAGCGAGGTCGTGCCGAGGCAAACCATGAAATCCTAGACTCGTTCCAGGGAGGGAGGCGGGAGGGGGGGGGGTGACGCGCAGTTCACAAGGCCACCAAAGTGAACAGCCAGAGAAAGGAATGCACGTAAAAATCGTTTCTAGCCCAAAATACACAGAAAATACACACGAAAGATGGACCAACACGATGAACCACAAATATGAGTCAAGCAAGAGAAAAATATATAGGGCACGTGAAATCACTGAAAGAACACAAAACACACGAGATTGGTAAAGTTTCCAAGTGACATGAAAAATATGAGCACATGCTGAACGACACACGTGGAGCAGCAGAGTAGATAGACCGCACGATATCAGGAGAGCAGGAACAGTCTAACGTGCACACCACGAGGTGCTCGTGAAGGGCGTGCGAGAGGCACGGGAGTGTGGGCGAGGTAGAGGCCGCACGGGACATCAGAGGCGGAAGTGGGCAGAGGTACGGCCTTCTATATACAAGGCCTGAGCGACGCGACGTCACAGCCTCGTGACGTCATCAGCCTCGGTCATCTCACCCGCTCCGTCCTCTCCCTCGCTCTGTCGGCTACGTATATTATACAGTAATTTATAAATGCTATTTGTAAATGTTATCTTCGTAAATGTTTGTTCTATAATATTATCAAATATAAAACAGTAAAACACGCTAAAGAAATGCCATTACGAGACTTTGAATAAATATGCATGAATTTATTATTCACTTCAACTCTTCGCCATTTAAAACTTTGCGAGTCAACATTTACCATGAAACATATCAATAGAAGCGCAATTTTATTAGCTTTCATTGATATATTTCTTTTTCTGATAAATGAATTAGAACCATGCATAAATTAGCGTTAACTAAATAAATAAAATCATCAATTGGGTAATTTTCCCCATTGATGATATTATTTATTTAGTTAACGCTAATTTATGCATGGTGCTAATTTATTTATCAGAAAACGAAATATATAAGTGAATAAATAACATCATCAATAGGGAAAATTACACGATTGATGATGTTATTTATTTAGTTAACGGTAATGTATGTAATGATGTTAATTAATTATTCACTTATATATTTCGTTTTCTGATAAATCAATTAGTACCATGCATAAATTACCTATTTCATATTGCATATTTCTTCAGAGTCTCGTAATGGCATTTCTTTAGCGTGTTTTACTGTTTTTTATTTGATAATATTATAGAACAGACATTTACGTAGATAACATTTATAAATAGCATTTATAAATTACTGTATAATATACGTAGCCGACAGAGCGAGCGAGAGGACGGAGCGGGTGAGATGACCGAGGCTGATGACGTCACGGCCCATCGCTCAGGCCTTGTATATAGAAGGCCGTGGCAGAGGAGTGCGTGTGGGCCGCACGGGCGTGCAGAGAACCTCACGTGACATCAAACATGGGTGGGTGTGTGGGCGTGACATCAAACATTTTGTGGGCGCCGTGGGCAGGAAGCCGATGAGTGTAGGAACACGAGGAGTGACGGGAACATCATGGGCGGGCAGGAGGAATATCGTAGATACGGCAAGGCAGAACATCAGGGCAGAATCAAACATCATCGACCACGTGGCGTCGCATAAACCCACACTAATGAACACACAGACATATACCAACACCGTTGCCACCATATGTACTGTGAAGATGATACTTGTATAAAGATGAGTAGAGGCAGGAACATAAGTGGAGAGGTAGTGGCGAGCGCGTGGTAACTTGTGTGGCGCAAGGCGGTCAAGGCTCGGAGCACGTGGTGTCTTTTTGGTATGCCTTGTCTAAAGCGTGTGTGTGTTCCTTATAGTATTATGGTAATGAGTACTCAACTTGTGGATAGAAGATGGATGTATATTGCCCAGGATTGCAGTACAGGAACAGTGGAATATTTGGCCAGGTACACAGGCCTGGCCAGAGGCGGAGGGCGGACAGTGACCTCTATACCGGGTCAAGAACGAGAACTGAGTGAGACCGAGGTCAGGTATCAATCATATTTACAGCGAGGTCAAGGAGAGAGTTGCCATATGGAATTGCCAGATATACCCTACCTACGACACAGTAACAGTACACCACCACCAACACCCATTCCCTTCCCCTACAACCAACACCCATCCCCTTCCCCACCACCAACTCCCCTCCTTCTCCCCCACCATCAACACTCATTCCTACCCCCACCACCAACATACAACCCCGTTTACCCATCTCCATCCCATTGCTATGCCTCACTATTCCAATCTGTCCGACGCACTATCCTTTTCTACAAATTTCTCGTGGTAATATTGGTCGGATACGTGTGCAAACTTCTCTGGAAAGGCATAGTTTTTTGCTGCACCCATAATGGATGCATGTGTATACCATATTGCAAAATAAATCCATCAGAAACACCCAAAATTCTTCATGTACTATATTTATTTATGGGTTCACTTATGGGTTTTCTATTACCGTGGGTGTGGGAGGCCGCCTCGGGTGACGTCACTGAGTCATGGTGCGGCGTCTGCTAGTCGTCAGGAGTGTTTTGAGAGCTCGGGGAATTTACAGATTTGATTGCGGATTATTTAAAAACGGGTGACTATGTAAAAAGTGACAGCATATTATTGATATACTCGATAATGGCTATATTTTGACTGCATACAATCAGGATTATGAAATAGTCTGGACGATTACTTAAAGAAAATATATATAAATTCAATCCCTTCCTACTTACGTAAGCAAAATATTGAGGTCAGCCAAAGTGGGTTATTTCCCGCGGGAAATAACTCTAACATAAACTTTTCTAAGCCTCAAAATTTCATCAGTAACATGGAAGCCGCCGACTCCATATTAAATGTTTGGTATTTATGAATGTTTCTTTTTATTAACGTGAATATAAATGAATGAATAAATGTATATAGGCATCAGGTTATACTAAAGAACTCCAATTTGTTTTTATTTTTATTTTCCAGTATGCCTTCGGGTGCGAATAAAATCAAAATGATTATTTTTCATTAATGTTTCTTTTTAATAACGTGGATATGAATGAATCATTGAATGAATGAATGTAGGCAGCAGGTTATACTAAAGAATTCCAATTGTTGTTATGCTTTATATATTTCAAGGAGGTAAATAAGAAAGTTGTTCTTATATGACTATGCTACGGTATTTTTTCCTACTTCAAATATTATGTCAACGTGAAAATATAATGTCACGCACCTTATATTACCTACACTGTATTTTTGTTGTTGTTTTTTTAATTTGAGGCTAACACTTTCCACACCTTTATTCTCACTCCATTATCTGTGTTTATTGCTTTATCATTGCTTCTATTAAGGATAAATTACCGTTATATAAGCGCATGTTACCTACAATAGTTTGTTTACTAGAGGTTTCGCATTAAGAAGAGGAGAGATCTTGAGGTGAAGGAGGAGGAGGAGGAGGAGGAGGAGGAGGCAGGAGGAGGAGGAGGAGGAGGAGGAGGAGGAGAAGGAGGAGGAGGAGAAGGAGGAGGAGGAAGAGGAGGAGGAGGAGGAGGAGGAGGAGGAGGAGGAGGAGGAGGAGGAGGAGGAGGAGGAGGAGGAGGAAGGGTAAAAAGACTTCCTTGCACAGGTTTGTCCCTCCTCCTTCTATCTTTCTTCCTCCTCTTATTCCTCTTCATGTCTCACACCATCTCACCACCACCACCACAGCTGTCACTATAACACACCTCCTCCATTTCCCCCTTCCTCCCACCACACACACCCTCCCTCCCCCTCTCCCCTTTCCAGCACACGCACCGCACATGAATGCGGAAAAAAACCCATATTATAGAGTCGTAGACTGCACGTACGTACGTGTATCACTGTACACGTACGTACGTGTACACGTGTACAAAATCTACCAATTTTGACAGCATATGTGTATGTCTTTAAGCCATTGCTGTCGATTTATGTGTATGTATGAACGTGTCCTTGTATTATTTTATTTTGTATCTATGTTGGTTTCTTGTCTGGCTCAATATAAACAGGTATGAGACACTTTAATTCAGGTCAGTTATGCAGCAAGGTAATAGGCCAGCAGACTGGTTACATCCAGCCGCACGGCGGCGCCACCGGCGGATAACCGAAATTATTATTATGTTATCGGCGGATAACAGAAATTGCCTATGGGGGAACCCAAGTGAGGCATCTTGTTGTAGAGGGTCTTTGCTATAACTTTGGGAGAAATAAAAACACACTGGTCATTTTCAAGCGTGTAGAGAAAACGGGGAGAGCTCGTCGCGTCGGCCTGAAATTATTTTGTCGCGAAGGTTGTGTTAGAAATTATTGCATAGAATCGTGCGGCGCGGGGCTGTGTTCACCCTGATGAGAACGCGTTACGGGGCAGCACGGGCAGGATAATTACACTCAGAGCTGCCTACTGCACGCCCCTAACAGCTGGACGCCCGGCAGTAATTACACACAGGTATACAAGGGAACAGGTACTCATCCGGGGCGGCTGCTCTGTCGGGGCGGTGTCGGGGGCGGGCGCTGTCCTGTCGGGGGAGGGGCGCGGTGATGTCGGGAGCGGGCGCGGCACTGTCGGGGGAGAAAAGAAAAGGTTATTGCAGGAACGCTTCTAAAACACTTCTCTTCCCTTACACATAATTTCATGCACAGAAACAGTTTTAGGAAAGGAAGGCAAAATAAAATTGCCGCTGGTGGAGCTTTAACACTGAGAAAATATAAAAATGCTATAAGTAAACACTAGAACGCCGATCTTCATTTCTAAATTGTACTGAGTTGAATAATTGTTATGTGCCTCAATGATATTTATGAGGCCTGAAGGAGGAGCATAAATATAGCGAATAGCCTCACACAGAAGCAAGCTGACAGCATAAATATAACACACACTTTACGGAGTGAGGTTAGGAGGGAGAAAAAATTTAAAATAATAATAACAGAGCCGTTAAAGGAACAAAAGCCGTCATAACGCAAAGAGAGAAAGAACAAATATGCACCGGGGAATTATGAAACAAATGTGTGTGTGAAAAGGGAATGAAATTTTTATTAGTCTACGAAACAAAACGCGCATTTGTGGTAAAAATTTGAAACATTGATGTTTAATAAATTTTTCATAGTTTAAAAAAAATCTTGACTTCGATAAAAGAGGAAAGTGGTGGTGGTGGTGGTGGTGGTGGTGGTGGTGGTGGTGGTGGTGGTGGTGGTGGTGGTGGTGGTGGTGGTGGTGGTGGTGGTGGTGGTGGTGGTGGTGGTGGTGGTGGTGGTAGTAGTAGTAGTAGTAGTAGTAGTAGTAGTAGTAGTAGTAGTAGTAGTAGTAGAAGTAGTAGAAGTAGTAGTAGTAGTAGTAGTAGTAGTAGTAGTAGTCAGGCAGCAAGGGCAGAAGACCAGCCTTGAACACCTTTCGACCATCCTGCCTCCAGACACCGTGAGAAAAATCCACATCGCACAGGAGACGGGAGCGTCCAACTGGCTAACATCACTACCAATCAGAGCAAAGGGCTTCAACCTCAACAAACACGAATTTGTCGATGCCGTTGCTCTGAGGTACGGCTGGCCAGTGGAAGGACTCCCCAACACCTGTGTGTGTGGATCCCCCAACAACGTAGACCACACAATGACGTGCAAAAAAGGGGGATTCGTGTGTATCAGGCACGACGAGGTGAGGGACCTGACAGCCAGCATGCTCAGGGAGGTGTGCCACGACGTCTCCACCGAGCCAACCCTTCTGCCCCTAGATGGGGAACTCCTGCGGTACAGGACAGCCAATACCGCCCCTGAGGCCCGTGACTCTGTCTCGGGATTCTGGACCAAGGCAGCGGACTTTGGACATCCGGGTCTCCCGATGGCTCCCCTGACTCCTCGGGCTACCTAAGGTACCTA